>CM060637.1:21350028-21385028 GCA_030578275.1 Meda fulgida
CGCTGGTTTTGTTGCGCACACCTGACAACCCCGACGCTTGACCGTGTTGGTGTTGTGCCCAATCCCTCTTATACACTCTCCTTCAGACAGGAGTGCCATTTGAGGCAATCAACCATAATCGGGTTGTATTTAAAGTATTGCACATTCGCCATCTCCTTAGTGTGTCCTCATCTATATCTAGTGAGCTTCCAGGAGTTTCCACGGACAGTGAGAAAGTGTTTGATGGGGAAGACAAGAGATTAGTGTTCAGGGAAGGAGGAGGCGGGAACCGGCGAATGTTTCAACACTTTAATTATTAAATAATTTCCTCTCTTGTCTAGCACTGTCGTCGCTCCTCCTTTTCTTCATCCAGATCTGCTTCTGTGAGCCTCGAGCCGGTGCGGCGTGCAGGTCATGAACCACGGCTCTCGGCCTCGCCCTGCGGGCCACATACACAACTTTTGACAAACAAATAAATGAAAATTTAAAACTTATTTTTTGCAGCCCGGATATCTCAGCACTAGTTGCTGAAAGTCAAGGTCCTTGCACAGAGTCTGAAATTCTTATCCAAAATTTTCACGTGTTAAAATATAAATACGACCTCACGTTGTGTCAATCACATTTACACACTGCCTCCCAAACCTTCGTCCGTCCGGACTTCAGTTTTCTGCATTTTTCGCATCCGTAGCAGCATTTTGAGAGGTGTTTTGACAATTCAGAGCCACCGCATGACAAATACGAAAAACACATTAGAACATTTCGAACTCGGTGTGTAAGTCAAGTCAAGTCTAGTGTATTTATATAGCGCTTTTCACAATATAAATTGCATCAAAGCAGCTTCACAATATCAATCAAAATAACAATGTTTGTTTCTTAGTGGAAAAAACATCCACGTTTGGTAGGGCTGATCAATGGTATTAATGCTTGGTTAATTATTTTGAATATCCCCAACTGAGCAAGCCAAAGGCAACAGTGGCAAGGAACCGAAAAACTCCATCAAGTGACCTACTGGTGTCCTAAAACTCCATCAGGTGACCTACTGGTGTCCTAAAACTCCATCAGGTGACCTACTGGTGTCCTAAAACTCCATCAGGTGACCTACTGGTGTCCTAAAACTCCATCAAGTGACTTAATGGTGTCCTAAAACTCCATCAAGTGACCTACTGGTGTCCTAAAACTCCATCAGGTGACCTACTGGTGTCCTAAAACTCCATCAAGTGACCTACTGGTGTCCTAAAACTCCATCAGGTGACTTAATGGAGAGAAAAAAAACCTTGGGAGAACCCAGGCTCAGTCGGGGTCAGTTCTCCTCTGGCCTTTATGAACTAGAGGCCGGATTTACAGTAACTGTAATTTGATACAGCATTTTGTTTTATTTTATCACTTCGGGGTGGGTACGCGAACCGGAATCACAACGTTTTATCTGTAGAGTGGGAAAGGGATCCTCCATAGGGAGAGGCTAGTTGGCACTTCATAGTAAGGACCTTCAGTCTTCAGATTGTGGCCCGTTGAATCGTATAGTGCATGATGGCACATTTTTACTTTCAGACTAAGACTCTAATCATACGGAGAAGATCACACACATCTTGTTTTCATTTGTTATGCATCTTTATAAACGAGGTGTGTGTTTTTGCGTGAGTTTGATGTGTTCAGAATGATTTAAAAGTCTGTTAGAATGTGATCCTCATTGTTTAGTGTATGATGCCCAAATCTCTGTAACCATTTACAAAGTCAGAAAGTGAACAATGGCTGCATCTGTTTAACTTCTGTGCCTCTATCAGTGATTAGATGCCTTTACAGATGTCACAACACAGTCCCTGAGCAGGGTTCAGTCATAGAGATGTCTGAAGGAGCTGACGGGAAAACCAATCTGCAGGGACACCACCAACTTTAGTTTGGACACGAGGGATCTCAGCAAAGTTACTGGTCCCATTATGTGAAATATCTCTGAACACATGTAGAATTTCTTTGTTGACTTCCTGTTAAAGGCAGAGCTTATTTACTTGTTTCAAAACAAGACAAACAAGTGTATCATTGTCATTTAAAGCAAGGTCTTCAAGCACTGTCCTGTAGCAACAGCCCTAATCAAACACACCTGAACCAGCAGATCAAGCTCTTCAGGACTCGACAAGCACAGGTCTCTGTAGCAGTGCTGAGGAGCTCTGATTTAAAGCGCACATTCCCCCCCAGCGGTGACTCCTGCTAACTACAGCACACCAAACATTACACAATCATCAACAAATGCTTCAAACTCCCACAAATAAAGTGTGGTCAGGAAGTCAAATCAAATATTATATGATATTTATATGTTTATATTATATTAGTTTTATTTTACATATTGTTCAAAATAACACGATTGTGTTATATGATACAATATTATGTCAGGATGGGTAACAGGTCGACACCACTGAGGTGAGACCGGCCAGAATCCACATTTTCACTTTTCACTTTTAAAGCTGTGTTAATTTTATGTTAGGTAATAGTTCACCTAATAGTTCTGTTTCAAACAATGAACCACCAAATTGTATTTTGTTATTAGTGTCATGAATGTGGGTTAAAATATCAACCTTTATTTTTTAAACTTAGACTTGAGTGCATGCATTTCCATTATCTGACTGTGTAAATTACATAAGTTATAATATCACAAAATCTTTTATAATATGCCATTTTTGTATGCAACACATAATCTTCACATGTTAAATTTCACAAATCAAATGGAAAATAACTGACAAGCCAAATCTTTACCAGTTTTTCACAGGGTCAAATTGCCAAATATCACATGAAAGAAGATTATGTTTTGCAGACAAGACTGAATATCGACACTTATAGGAATATAAATTATAGGCTATTTCTAATACACATTTGTATTGAAGTTGCACTTTATATAAATTAAATAATACAATTTAACTATAATTAAAATATGTTAATTCATAATTTCGTAATTCATAATTCATAATTTCGTTTTATATAATCAATTAATATAATTTAAATTAAGTCTTTTTTTCCCACTGGGTGTCCAATAATGTCCTACTTCTAATGAGAAATACATTATTATTCCTCCAGGCGGCGCTTGGTAGCTCAGAAAAACGATGATTCTGTCTTGTTAGATAGATTGTACGCTAAAAAGTATATTATTTAAAATAAATAACCTACATATTAAACAAAACTTCTTTGGTTTTCCTATTACTCGCTAATGTTTCAATATATAGACAAGACTATAATTCTGATTTGAAGGGGAAGAAGTCTTTTTTGAAACATTTGCATTCCTGAAAGTAGCATTTACACAATATAATAAATAATTTACGAGCATAACAAAAATATACCGCTTTTCCAGGAGCGGTCAGTTTATCCCGTTTCACTGCGCATGCGCGCGTCTTCAATATGGCGGCCCCCATGAAACTGCAGTGTCTTGATGACTTTCCATCACATATCCATCCTCTACACGTGCTTCTCAACAAATCACACTTCACCCAGAAGTTTCCAGATTACACTGAACCCACATACGCGCTGTTATTTTCGCCGACGGACCAGCAGTCACCCTCTAATCGGGGCTTTTTGGTGTGCGCGCACATCACTTCAGAGGAAGAGAGCGATGTAAACACTCACACGTGTCTCGCTGTGCACGCGAGCAGATCTTTCCTCAAACACTACGGGCTGAAGGAGCATTCGCTGGGAACGGTTCGTCCACAGTCCCTGCTGCCACTAAAGAGGATTGTGCTCGGCGCTCGGACGAAGCAGAGCTTTAAATGGGCTTGTTCAGAGCAGTTCTGCAGTGGTTTGCTGGTCCTGCTGTCCTGTCCCGGACAGACTCTATTAGCGAGGCAGGGGGACGTCCTTCTGCTCCCCTTCCATCACTCACTGGGAGCTGCGCATGCGCAGATGTCAGAGGTGCTGGTGCTCGAGTGCACACCTGTGAGCCAGGGCATGATCACAGTGGACACGAGTGTGCTGGTGTCAGACTGCAGAGATCTGGAGCTGACCAACACCTCCTCCATCACGATCAGCACCAGACTGGCATCTTCCTCTCTCTGCGTGTCTGATTTCGCCCAGTATGCCAACAGCTTGAGCTCTGCCAGCTCTCTGATTAACAGCAAATTCTTGGACTTCAGTTCTTTTTTACAGGCTCTTGAATGCAGACTTGACATCCGGGTGGTTGATGTCTCCGATCTCCAGAAACCAGGAGGAGTCCTGTCCAGACTAGAGCCGGATGAAGGCTTGGACGTTGACAGCAGTGTATTTGTGAGCAAGAGCTTGTTGCTGAACCTGGGTGTGTTTAACGGGGAGTGGGTCATTGTGTCCGTCCCAGCGGACAAGGCTAAGAAGACTCCTGTATCTGCGAGTCCTGTCCTGGGACAGGGTGAGAGCGCCAGTAAGAGGCAGGGACGGGTTCATCTGGCCTCGGTCAGAGCCTTCGACACACTTCCACACCAACACATGGACGGGGATGACAGTGTGGGCTTGATCTCAGCCGTTCAGTGGTTTAACCTGTCGGGGGGGATGGCAGTACCTGTCGGGAATAAGGCCATCAAAATTAAGGTGAAGATGTCTGGAATAATTCTGATAGTGATGCTCAAGTAATTTGAGTTTTAAAATATTAAATTCACAGTTTAAAAAATGAAAATTAGAAAAAAAAACCCTTTTTTATCACAATATTACTATTAAAGGATTAGTTCACTTCAGAATTAAAATGTCCGGATACTCTCCCCCACGTCATCCAAGATGTTCATGTCTTTCTTTCTTCAGTCGAAAAGAATTTAAAGTTTTTGAGGAAAAATTACAGGATTTTCTCCATATAGTGACTTCAAAGGGGTCCAACCAAAGGTCCAGATGTGTTTCAGTGCAGCTTCAAAGTCTCGACACAATCCAGCCGAGGATTAAGAGTCTCATCTAGATAAACCAGCAGACATTTTATAAAAAAAAAAAAACATTTATATACTTTTTAACCAGCTAGCTCTCTGACGCATCACACATTAGGTCAGTGCGCTGGAAGGTCAATGGAAAATGTAGGGCGGAAAACTCAATCTTATTTTCTCCTCCAGCTTCAAAATCGCCCGACATCATTTTACCTATTTTATTTTTTTTATATAACATTTGTCTCAGTCTTTGCACATTCTCTTTGTAAACACTGGGTCGGTACTTCCGCCTACGTCATGCGTGGCCTTTCAGCGTGATTATGTGATGTGTGAAGTCCTGGACGTGCAAGACCAGCAATTGTGGTTTAAAAGTATAGGCTATAAATGTTTATTTTTTAAAGAAAATTAGCAATGGAGTGATAAATTATCAGGAAATTCTAAAGTGACCTACTCCTTTAAGTGAACATTAGATGAGTTTGATATAATTTCATTAATTGGTTTGAGATGAGAATGTTTTGCTAAGTTATGAAAACATTGAGTGGGGGTTCAATCTTCAGCTGGCTGGCAGGAGCCGCCACTGGCATGTCACGTGACCTGTCAGTGGCTGGCTAGTTGTCAGGCAGTCTGCCTTTGGCAAGTTTCAGAAACCATTGATTTTTGACAGTTTTTGTGTTTTGTGTTCCTCCCTTTCTAGCTCATTTATTATGCATCTGTTGATATGATTATGTTCTTTAGTATGATTGATGTTTTGGGGACTGTTATCCCAATATAACCAGTCAAATGGCCCTGATCAGACTGTCAGCTTACAGACACTTGCTGTAGATGTTTTAAATACTTTTTTTCTTGGTTATATGAACGTAAAGGAAACATTCTATTGATTCTTTCATCGAACGTTACTTTTGAATGTTCTCTGAACGTTCTGAAACGAATTGTAATATTCCAAAAATATTAGACGAATGTTCAACTAAAACGTTTCAGAAAAAAACGCTCCATAAACTTTTTGTGCTAACATTATTAAAGTCTAATTTTTTATATTTGTATTAACGTTACTGGAAGGACGTTTGTTCGTAACTTCGAGGAACTTTGACACAACGTTAGCTGAAGTCCTGGGTAAACCCCTGTTAGTGGGGTTTATATTATCATTATATTATATTACATTATATTATTATTAATATGTAATGTAATTATATTACATTAATATGTTATATTATGTTACATTATTTTACTATCATGCCTTAAATTTAGCGGATTATGGCGCGACGATAATATAGTTTACATTTTGTGACGATATCAAGCAGAGATTTGATATATAACATATATTACTTTACGTGAGTTTACTGTGTGTATGCGAATAAAGATGGACATATTTATATATAACTGTAGAGTTATATAAATGTAGTTTTATATATATATATATATATAAATAAATGTAGAGCTGTTCGATAAGGTACTTTACATTTTGTGATGATATAAACAATCATCCAGCTGAGATTTATTATATACATCACCTGAGTTACTGTACTGAATGGGTTAACCGTAGGTTGTTAAATATGCTTTATAAATAAATAATGAACTGAAATGAATGTCACATTTACGTAGAAAAAGTCTATAAATACAGAATTAATTACCTAAATTAGCCTAAACAAGCATCATTTTTAAAAATGCTGCAGTTCAAAAGGTTAATTCATAACTGGAATGACTTATACACTTTATTTAGTGTTGAAAAGCTGATCACACACTTCAGAAGTGTGTGTGTTTATGGTGTTCAGGAAGCTGTAATGTACGGTGTGTGTGTGTTTATGGTGTTCAGGAATGTACGGTGTGTGTGTTTATGGTGTTCAAGAAGCTGTGATTTACAGTGTGTGTGTTTATGGTGTTCAGGAAGCTGTGATGTACGGTGTGTGTGTTTATGGTGTTAAGAAAGCTGTGATGTACGGTGTGTGTGTGTGTTTATGGTGTTCAGGAAGCTGTAATGTACGGTGTGTGTGTGTTTATGGTGTTCAGGAATGTACGGTGTGTGTGTTTATGGTGTTCAAGAAGCTGTGATTTACAGTGTGTGTGTTTATGGTGTTCAGGAAGCTGTGATGTACGGTGTGTGTGTTTATGGTGTTCAGAAAGCTGTGATGTACGGTGTGTGTGTGTGTTTATGGTGTTCAGGAAGCTGTGATGTACGGTGTGTGTGTTTATGGTGTTCAGGAAGCTGTGATGTACGGTGTGTGTGTGTGTTTATGGTGTTCAGGAAGCTGTGATGTACGGTGTGTGTGTATGGTGTTTAGGAAGCTGTGATGTACGGTGTGTGTGTGTTTATGGTGTTCAGGAAGCTGTTATGTACGGTGTGTGTGTTTATGGTGTTCAGGAAGCTGTGACGTACGGTGTGTGTGTTTATGGTGTTCAGGAAGCTGTGATGTACAGTGTGTGTGTGTGTTTATGGTGTTCAGGAAGCTGTGATGTACGGTGTGTGTGTATGGTGTTCAGGAAGCTGTGATGTGCGGTGTGTGTGTGTTTATGGTGTTCAGGAAGCTGTTATGTACGGTGTGTGTGTTTATGGTGTTCAGGAAGCTGTGACGTACGGTGTGTGTGTGTTTATGGTGTTCAGGAAGCTGTGATGTACGGTGTGTGTGTTTAATGGTGTTCAGGAAGCTGTGATGTACGGTGTGTGTAAGGTGTTCAGGAAGCTGTAATGTACGGTGTGTGTGTGTTTATGGTTTTCAGGAAATGTGTGTTTATGGTGTTCAGGAAGCTGTGATGTACGGTGTGTGTGTTTATGGTGTTCAGGAAGCTGTGATGTACGGTGTGTGTGTTTATGGTGTTCAGAAAGCTGTGATGTACGGTGTGTGTGTGTTTATGGTGTTCAGGAAGCTGTGATGTACGGTGTGTGTGTGTTTATGGTGTTCAGGAAGCTGTGATGTACGGTGTGTGTGTTTAATGGTGTTCAGGAATGTACGGTGTGTGTGTTTAATGGTGTTCAGGAAGCTGTGATGTACGGTGTGTGTGTTTATGGTGTTCAGGAATCTGTGATGTACGGTGTGTGTGTTTATGGTGTTCAGGAAGCTGTGCTGTACGGTGTGTGTGTTTATGGTGTTCAGGAAGCTGTGATGTACGGTGTGTGTGTTTATGGTGTTCAGGAAGCTGTGCTGTACGGTGTGTGTGTTTATGGTGTTCAGGAAGCTGTAATGTACGGTGTGTGTGTGTTTATGGTGTTCAGGAATGTACGGTGTGTGTGTTTGATGGTGTTCAGGAAGCTGTGATGTACGGTGTGTGTGTGTTTATGGTGTTCAGGAAGCTGTGATGTACGGTGTGTGTGTTTATGGTGTTCAGGAAGCTGTGATGTACGGTGTGTGTGTTTATGGTGTTCAGGAATCTGTGATGTAAGGTGTGTGTGTTTAAGGTGTTCAGGAAGCTGTGATGTACGGTGTGTGTGTTTATGGTGTTCAGGAAGCTGTGATGTACGGTGTGTGTGTTTATGATGTTCAGGAAGCTGTGATGTACAGTGTGTGTGTTTATGGTGTTCAGGAAGCTGTGATATACGGTGTGTGTGTTTATAGTGTTCAGACGGTGTGAGTGTTTATGGTGTTCAGGAAGCTGTGATGTACAGTTTGTGTGTTTATGGTGTTCAGGAAGCTGTGATGTAGGGTGTGTGTGTGTTTATGGTGTTCAGGAAGCTGTGATGTACAGTGTGTGTTTATGGTTTTCAGGAAGTGTGTGTTTATGGTGTTCAGGAAGCTGTGATGTACGGTGTGTGTTTATGGTGTTTAGGAAGCTGTGATGAACGGTGTGTGTGTTTATGGTGTTCAGGAAGCTGTGATGTACAGTGTGTGTGTTTAAGGTGTTCAGGAAGCTGTGATGTACAGTGTGTGTGTTTAAGGTGTTCAGGGAGCTGTGATGTACGGTGTGTGTGTTTATGGTGTTCAGGAAGCTGTGATGTACGGTGTGTGTGTGTTTATGGTGTTCAGGAAGCTGTGATGTACTGTGTGTGTGTGTATTTATGGTGTTCAGGAAGCTTTGAAGTACGGTGTGTGTGTGTTTATGGTGTTCAGGAAGCTTTGATGTCCAGTGTGTGTGTTTATGGTGTTCAGGAAGCTGTGATGTACGGTGTGTGTGTTTAAGGTGTTCAGGAAGCTGTGATATACGGTGTGTGTGTTTATAGTGTTCAGGAAGCTGTGATGTACGGTGTGTGTGTTTATGGTGTTCAGGAAGCTCTGATGTATGGTGTGTGTGTTTATGGTGTTCAGGAAGCTCTGATGTACAGTGTGTGTGTTTATGGTGTTCAGGAAGTGTGTGTTTATGGTGTTCAGGAAGCTGTGATGTATAGTGTGTGTGTTTATGGTGTTCAGGAAGTGTGTGTTTATGGTGTTCAGGAAGCTTTGATGTACGGTGTGTGTGTGTTTATGGTGTTCAGGAAGCTCTGATGTCCAGTGTGTGTGTTTATGGTGTTCAGGAAGCTGTGATGTACGGTGTGTGTGTTTAAGGTGTTCAGGAAGCTGTGATATACGGTGTGTGTGTTTATAGTGTTCAGGAAGCTGTGATGTACGGTGTGTGTGTTTATGGTGTTCAGGAAGCTCTGATGTATGGTGTGTGTGTTTATGGTGTTCAGGAAGCTCTGATGTACAGTGTGTGTGTTTATGGTGTTCAGGAAGTGTGTGTTTATGGTGTTCAGGAAGCTGTGATGTATAGTGTGTGTGTTTATGGTGTTCAGGAAGTGTGTGTTTAAGGTGTTCAGGAAGCTGTGATGTACAGTGCGTGTGTTTATGGTGTTCAGGAAGCTGTGATATACAGTGTGTGTGTTTATGGTTTTCAGGGAGTGTGTGTTTATGGTGTTCAGCAAGCTGTGATGTACGGTGTGTGTGTTTATGGTGTTCAGGAAGCTGTGATGTACGGTGTGTGTGTTTATGGTGTTTGGGAAGCTGTGATGAACG
This sequence comes from Meda fulgida, assembly GCA_030578275.1. Classification (NCBI taxonomy): domain Eukaryota; kingdom Metazoa; phylum Chordata; class Actinopteri; order Cypriniformes; family Leuciscidae; genus Meda; species Meda fulgida. The sequence continues at coordinate 21,359,777 of CM060637.1, forward strand.
GTGTGTGTGTGTTTATGGTGTTCAGGAAGCTGTGATGTACGGTGTGTGTGTGTTTATGGTGTTTTTGGAAGCTGATGTACTGTGTGTGTGTTTATGGTGTTCAGGAAGCTGTGATGTACAGTTTGTGTGTTTATGGTGTTCAGGAAGCTGTGATGTACAGTGTGTGTGTTTAAGGTGTTCAGGAAGCTGTGATGTACGGTGTGTGTGTTTATGGTGTTCAGGAAGCTGTGATATACTGTGTGTGTGTTTATAGTGTTCAGACGGTGTGTGTGTTTATGGTGTTCAGGAAGCTGTGATGTACAGTGTGTGTAAGGTGTTCAGGAAGCTGTAATGTACGGTGTGTGTGTTTATGGTGTTCAGGAAGCTGTGATGTACGGTGTGTGTGTGTTTATGGTGTTCAGGAAGCTGTGATGTACAGTGTGTGTGTGTGTGTGTGTTTATGGTATGTGTGTTTATGGTGTTCAGGAAGCTGTAATGTACGGTGTGTGTGTGTATTTATGGTGTTCAGGAAGCTGTGATGTACGGTGTGTGTATGTTCATGGTGTTCAGGAAGCTGTGATGTACGGTGTGTGTGTGTATTTATGGTGTTCAGGAAGCTTTGATGTACGGTGTGTGTGTGTTTATGGTGTTCAGGAAGCTGTGATGTACAGTGCGTGTGTTTATGGTGTTCAGGAAGCTGTGATGTACGGTGTGTGTGTTTAAGGTGTTCAGGAAGCTGTGATGTACAGTGTGTGTGTTTATAGTGTTCAGGAAGCTGTGATGTACGGTGTGTGTGTTTATGGTGTTCAGGAAGCTCTGATGTATTTTGTGTGTGTTTATGGTGTTCAGGAAGCTCTGATGTATGGTGTGTGTGTTTATGGTGTTCAGGAAGCTGTGATGTACAGTGCATGTGTTTATGGTGTTCAGGAAGTTATGTACAGTGTGTGTGTTTATGGTTTTCAGGAAGTGTGTGTTTATGGTGTTCAGCAAGCTGTGATGTACGGTGTGTGTGTTTATGGTGTTCAGGAAGCTGTGTTGTACAGTGTTTGTGTTTATGGTGTTCAGGAAGCTGTGATGTACGGTGTTTGTGTTTATGGTTTTCAGGAAGTGTGTGCTTATGGTGTTCAGGAAGCAGTGATGTACGGTGTGTGTGTTTATGGTGTTCAGGAAGCTGTGATGTACAGTGTGTGTGTTTAAGGTGTTCAGGAAGCTGTGATGTACAGTGTGTGTGTGTTTAGGGTGTTCAGGAAGCTGTGATGTACGGTGTGTGTGTGTGTGTTTATGGTGTTCAGGAAGCTATGATGTACGGTGTGTGTGTTTATGGTGTTCAGGAAGCTGTGATGTACGGTGTGTGTGTTTATGTGTTCAGGAAGCTATGATGTACGGTGTGTGTGTTTATGGTGTTCAGGAAGCTGTGATGTACGGTTTGTGTGTTTATGGTGTTCAGAAAGCTGTGATGTACAGTGTGTGTGTGTTTATGGTGTTCAGGAAGCTGTGATGTACAGTGTGTGTGTTTATGGTGTTCAGGAAGCTGTGATGTACAGTGTGTGTGTTTATGGTGTTCAGGAAGCTGTGATGTACAGTGTGTGTGTTTATGGTGTTCAGGAAGCTGTGATGTACAGTGTGTGTGTTTATGGTGTTCAGGAAGCTGTGATGTACGGTGTGTGTGTGTGTTTCGGTGTGTGTGTTTATAGTGTTCAGAGGGGATGTGTGTTTATAGTGTTCAGGAAGCTGTGATGTACGGTGTGTGTGTTTATGGTGTTCAGGAAGCTGTGATGTACGGTGTGTGTGTTTATGGTGTTCAGGAAGCTGTGATTTACGGTGTGTGTAAGGTGTTCAGGAAGCTGTAATGTACGGTGTGTGTGTTTATGGTGTTCAGGAAACTGTGATGTACGGTGTGTGTGTTTATGGTGGTTAGGAAGCTGTGATGTACAGTGTGTGGGTGTGTTTATGGTGTGTGTGTTTATGGTGTTCAGGAAGCTGTAATGTACGGTGTGTGTGTTTATGGTGTTCAGGAAGCTCTGATGTACTTTGTGTGTGTGTATTTATGGTGTTCAGGAAGCTTTGATGTACGGTGTGTGTGTGTTTATGGTGTTCAGGAAGCTTTGATGTCCAGTGTGTGTGTTTATGGTGTTCAGGAAGCTGTGATGTACGGTGTGTGTGTTTAAGGTGTTCAGGAAGCTGTGATGTACGGTGTGTGTGTTTATGGTGTTCAAGAAGCTCTGATGTATGGTGTCTGTGTTTATGGTGTTCAGGAAGCTCTCATGTACAGTGTGTGTGTTTATGGTGTTCAGGAAGTGTGTGTTTATGGTGTTCAGGAAGCTGTGATGTACAGTGTGTGTGTTTATGGTGTTCAGGAAATGTGTGTTTATGGTGTTCAGGAAGCTGTGATGTACATTGCGTGTGTTTATGGTGTTCAGGAAGCTGTGAAATACAGTGTGTGTGTTTATGGTTTTCAGGAAGTGTGTGTTTTTGGTGTTCAGGAAGCTGTGATGTACAGTGTGTGTGTTTATGGTGTTCAGGAAGCTGTGATGTACGGTGTGTGTGTTTATGGTGTTTAGGAAGCTGTGATGAACGGTGTGTGTGTTTATGGTGTTCAGGAAGCTGTGATGTACAGTGCGTGTGTTTATGGTGTTCAGGAAGCTGTGATGTACAGTGTGTGTGTTTATGGTTTTCAGGAAGTGTGTGTTTCTGGTGTTCAGGAAGCTGTGATGTACAGTGTGTGTGTTTATGGTGTTCAGAAAGCTGTGCTGTACGGTGTGTGTGGGTTTATGGTGTTCAGGAAGCTGTGATGTACGGTGTGTGTGTGTGTGTTTATGGTGATTAGGAAGCTGTGATATACAGTGTGTGTGTTTATGTTGTTCAGAAAGCTGTGATGTACAGTGCGTGTGTTTATGGTGTTCAGGAAGCTGTGATGTACGGTGTGTTTGTTTATGGTGTTCAGGAAGCTGTGATGTACAGTGTGTGTGTTTATGGTGTTCGGGAAGCTGTGATGTACAGTGTGTGTGTTTATGGTGTTCAGGAAGCTGTGATGTACAGTGTGTGTGTGTTTATGGTGTTCAGGAAGCTGTGATGTACAGTGTGTGTGTTTATGGTGTTCGGGAAGCTGTGATGTACAGTGTGTGTGTTTATGGTGTTCAGGAAGCTGTGATGTACAGTGTGTGTGTGTTTATGGTGTTCAGGAAGCTGTGATGTACAGTGTGTGTGTTTATGGTGTTCGGGAAGCTGTGATGTACAGTGTGTGTGTTTATGGTGTTCAGGAAGCTGTGATGTACAGTGTGTGTGTGTTTATGGTGTTCAGGAAGCTGTGATGTACGGTGTGTGTGTGTTTATGGTGTTCAGGAAGCTGTGATGTACAGTGTGTGTGTGTGTTAATGGTGTTCAGGAAGCTGTGATATACGGTGTGTGTATCTTGATCCAGCAGAGGTGGAATGAGGAGTCTCGGCACACAGAGTCTCAGACGTCTGCGAGCGCGTGTCGATCTGCTGCGCCGGCGTTTGCTCGAGAGCTGCACATTGAAGCGGTCATATCTCCTGACTACGCCTCGCACGGACCCTTCGACACTCTCCTCCACACACACTTCAGCTCACCCAGGTGCTCAAGTTAAGACGCCGTTATTTATACATCGCTTTTTAAATTACAGATTGTTTGCAGCTTCACAGAGATAACAGCATTTCACACATTCATCAGTCTCTCTCTGTCTGTCTGTTTCCCTGAATGCTGTGTGTGTGTTCAGGCTTGTTCAGCAGGGGAATATACTGGGAATCCCATCGGAAGGACATCCGGATCTGATAGAGAACAGCTCTGAAGGAATCCTCAGCTGCAGGTTTATCTTCAGCAGATCCTCTAATGTCAGCATTAAACTGAAGTTGCGCTGGTCTTTTCTCCTCTATTGTGACGTATATCTGAGTGAAACGCGTCAGGAACAAGAACAGATGTGGGCGGGGCTTGATTTTGTCTGTGGGGAATTGATTGGACGGTTGTGGTCTGCTATTGGCTGATCTCATGTGATTGACAGGCTATAGCCCCGCCCTCGTCGTCAGAGAAGAGAAGAGATGCTGCAAGACGAACTTATTCTGAGTCTCAAGATTAGGAAGAACATGAATTTAAAACAAATGATGATATACATTTATAACAAGCACTGCAATAGTCCATTAAATTGATTTCATGGTGACTTGAATGATGTTTGAAAGTCCGACTCACACAGGTTTTGTGATCGCAGGTGGCCAGTGCTGTACTTCAGAGTAAAGCAGGTGTGTGGTTTTTCTGGTGAGGAGGACGAGGGTTCTTCATATCTGGCTGATTCCAGTCACACTTCACTATACATGGTGAGGAATGAAGACATGTCAGTCTTCTCTGTGTTATCATATAGTTGTCATATGCAGGTTGCTGAGGCTCTGATTGGCTGTCACAGGGAGGCTCCGCCCACAGCCTGTGCCCCTGCTCTGTGCTGCCGAGGGGCTCGTGTCTCTGGAAGAGCGTCAGTCCCGCCGGCCTGTCCAGCGCTGTGGAGAAACTGCTCACCGCCATCCAGCCGCACCTCACGGAGAGGTACAGCCTAACACCTCGTACTCTTCTCAGTTTACATCTGCCAAAAAGGACAAATCTGAGATTTCCCTGCAATTCTGCGATATAAACTTGCAATTCTGACTTTTCCCCCTCGCAATTGACTTTATAACTCAAAATTGCAAGTTTATTCCACGTAATTCTGACTTTATAACTCAAAATTGCAAGTTTATTTCACATAATTCTGACTTTATAACTCAAAATTGCTAGTTTATTTAACTTAATTCTGACTTTACAACTCAAAATACAAAAAAATGTAACCACAATTTTGTGATCTCTTTACTGTATATTCTTCAGTAAAAACAATAGTTTTTAAGGAGGGAAAAATAGAAATGTGATTTCAGTTTACATCTCGATTTTATGTGTTTTTAAGGCTGGATTTAAATGTATTTGTTCATGCTAATTTATTAATTGAAACGCGTTTAGGTCCTGCTGCCCTCTGGTGGAGAATTACTTAATTGGAAGATGTTTTAACTAGTAGCTGTTACTGTATATATTGTTGGAATGCTGAAGTGACAAGATGTTAATTAACACACACATATATATATATATATATATATATATATATATATATATATATATTTGAAACATTACTATATCGCAGCTCTCTTACATTAAACCGAGGCTGTTCAGTTCTCCTGATGGGTCCGAGTGGCAGTGGTAAAGTTACTGTGGTGAAAGCAGCTAGCAGGAGGCTACATCTGCATCTGATTAAGGTGAGCGGGGATTATTCTTCATTATTGTTCTTGAGTCTTGAGTTTTTCTGCAGTTATGATGAGCATTAAAATCTTCATAAGTTCAATGAATCTCTCCTGAAGCACACAGGAAACACAATTGATTCAGGTACAGTTTGATGTTAGCATGTTGTTAACAAACGTGATGCTCCAAGAAGCATAAAAACACACAGAACACACAAATATTGCATGAAATTGTACATTTTAATCATATAATTTACCTATTTTCATTGATAGTTTTATACACTGAAATAAACATTTGTATATTTTTAGTCAACCTTTCTTTATTTTCTAGAATTCGTCTCCACAACTTACTATTTAGTTCCCTGTAGTTTCATTTGATCGTGTTCTTGTTTTAAGGCGTGGCCACATCGTACTAATTAGTTCCCTCCTTTTATTTAATTTGTGACATTTGTTAATTAATTTGAGTTAAATCATGGCCACGTTGTAGTAACTTGTTGCCATTTATTGAACTTAATTACAACGAGGGAATGAATCTCACAATGCTCACTCATGTTATGGCCATATTTAATGGTCTGATGTTCTTGATGGTCTGATGTTCTGATATTTGATGGTCTGATGTTCTTGATGGTCTGATCTGATATTTAATGGTCTGATGGTCTGATGTTCTGATATTTAATGGTCTGATGTTCTTGATGGTCTGATCTGATATTTAATGGTCTGATGGTCTGATGTTCTGATATTTGATGGTCTGATGTTCTTGATGGTCTGATCTGATATTTAATGGTCTGATGTTCTGATATTTGATGGTCTGATGTTCTTGATGGTCTGATCTGATATTTAATGGTCTGATGTTCTGATATTTGATGGTCTGATGTTCTTGATGGTCTGATCTGATATTTAATGGTCTGATCGTCTGATGTTCTGATATTTGATGGTCTGATGTTCTTGATGGTCTGATCTGATATTTAATGGTTTGATGTTCTGATATTTGATGGTCTGATGTTCTGATATGACAGGAGTAGTGAATGAGTGTGTGTTCCTGCTCAGGTGGACTGCGTGACTCTCTGCGCGGACACTGCAGCCGCGTGCGAGGCTAAGATGAAGACCGTCTTCGAGAGAGCAGAGCTCCATCACCCATGTGTTCTGCTGATGAGAAACCTGCATCTGCTCGGCCAACGGGATGGCACCGAGACCGACTCCAGGGTCACGGCCTCGCTCTGCCGGCTTGTGGCAGATGCTCATCCCAGGTGAGGCTTAGACTCAACAACACCTGCAGCGTAAAGGGACGTTCTGCTGGTTTATCACCCGTGCCTTCTGCTCTTCTCCTGCAGTGTGGTTGTGGTGGGGTCTGTGAGCGCACAGAGAGAGTTGTCCTCAGATGTGATGGCAGCGTTTGTGCACCAGGTGGCGATCGAGAGCCTGTGCGAGGAGCAGCGCAGGACGATGCTGGCCAGCCTCAGTGAGGACCTGCTGCTGGGAAAAGACGTCAATCTGGCCAAGATAGCCAAACACACATCTGTGAGACAACTGACCGATTATCAATCTCTGCTTTCAATGGAAATTGCTGCATTAAAGGAGTAGTTCACTTCAGAATTAACATTTCCTGATAATTTACTCTCCCCCACATCATCCAGGATGTTCATGTCTTTCTTTCTTCAGTTGAAAAGGTTTTTGAGGAAAACATTCCAGGATTTTTCTCCATATAGTGACTGCAATGGGACCCCATTTGTGGTTAAAAGTATCTAAATGTTTATTTTTTCTTAAAATGTTCGATAGTTTGTCTAGATAAGACTCTTATTCCTATGCTGGATCGTGTCGAGACTTTGAAGCTGCACTGAAACTCACATCTGGACCTTCGACCCGTTGGACCCCATTGAAGTCACTATATGGAGAAATCCTGGAATGTTTTCCTCAAAAACATTTTCGACTAAAGAAAGAAATACATCTTGGCTGACCTTTAGGTGAGTAAATTATCAGGAAATTTTAATTCTGAAGTGAACTAATCCTTTAAATCACATTACGGAAGTAATGGATTCCCAGAACCGTTTCTTCGTGACTTTGTTTCTGTGTTGTTTCCGTAGGGTTTCGTTTTAGGAGATCTTTGTGCACTTCTCACCAACGCTGGAAGAGCCGCTCACAGAAGACTTCTGAAGACGTAGTAAGTGTTCAACCGGCTGCGCTCATTCACTCCACTCATGGTTTTTGTTCCTGAAACTGTGAGGTGTTTTTGCTGTGTAGTTTCCCAGAAGCGGCGAGTGAACAGGACGAGGAGGATCTGTGTAACTCTGGCGTGAGCGTCTCGTCGGAGGACTTCAGCTCGGCACTGGACGTCCTGCAGGAGGCGCATTCACACGCCATTGGAGCACCTAAAGTACAGCTGCCTGTTTTTTGTGTGTTTTTTAGCCCTTTATAACTTGAAGTACTCTTTAGCATACTTTAAAAATCATATATTTTTGAAAAGAATATACAGTAACACTTTATTTTTTGTTACTGTGTAATTATACATTTAAGTACTGAGTAATAATAATTAAATACATGTATTGATATAGGGTTAGGATTAGGGTTTGTTTTATGATTAGTTGCATGTAATTATGCATAATCCTCTGTTATTACTATAATAAGTACATGTATAACAAGGACACTGTAAAATAGTGAATTTAGATACATATAACATATACTCAAGTGCAAGCTGAATGTAATGTTTTTAGGCAATTAATTGCATGTTCATTGGCATTACATTTTCTTTAATATTTAAATGCAATTAGCTGAACTTTAGAGTGTTTTTGACCCACTTAAGTAGGACTTTCAGTATTTCACAATTACTTTTATTGACTTTCAAATATGGTTAAAGTTACTGCTGAATGTTCTGACAAGCATTTATGGTAAACTCAAATATACTTTAATGATATTTCTATTGAAACTTATATATCATGTATTTAAATGTATTGACTGTAATTACACATTTGCAATTTAATACATTTTAAATTTACTTTAAATGTAACATTAAAAAAACTCTCTACAGTACAAGTTATAATCAAGTACTTTACTGTGCTTGTTACTCTACACACATCAAAATAAGTGCACTTTTTTAAAGCACAATAAAAATATTATTAAAACATAAATATTAGGTACTAATGTTAAGTTCCCTTCCGATACTTTACTCGTAATGCGTCGTCAGACGCTGTTATGGGGAAAACTCATTTTTCTACGAATTCTGAAGCCGTTTCAATCACGCAGTGAAACTGCACAGTTCCATTGGTTCGTGCAGAGCAATAAAACGACCCAATGGCGAGGCAGCGGAGCCGCACAAGTCTATGGCAGAGAAGCCCGGCAGAGCGCCCTAGAATGGGCGTGGCATCTGGCTATAAAAGCAGGCCATCTGGCATAGGATCCTCAGATTAAACTCGACTGAAGCGACGAACTCTGAGTCCTGCAGCAATATAGCACAGCCTGAGATGCAGTACTCGTTCCCATATCTCAGGGAACCGAGGTTACGCAAGTAACCGAGTACATTCCCTTGCGATACTTTACTCGTACTGCGTCAATAGACGCTGTTTTGGGGAACCAATACAATCACGCCGTGCTATGGCTGCGGAATGACTTAATGTTATACTTGGCCTTGAGCCATCAGCAGAGCTTAGAGGAAACAAGACATGATAGGGAATATCATTTCGCTAGGGAATCAGACGTAGGTCGGAGCCGCTTATGAACGCAAAACAGGAAGAGCTTGTGGAGGTCTATCCTGCCCTAGACAATCGTTCCAGGAAACCTGTATGGCTTAGGCACTAGAAGGGCCAAGCGCTGGTCAGGTAAGAGGAGGCAATAGCCTGTTACCAGTGGCCCGGACCTTGATCGGAGCCACAAAGGTAATATAGCAATTGGCGATAGCCACAGAGTCACCCCATATAGTAGGGGGGAGAGTTCATAGTGGTGTGGGCTCAGCTGAGGCCAAATCCACTAGACAGAAAGGGCTTGTGCCTGCAGAGCAGGGACTTCTAGATTGAAGAACCAGGTATATGTGGACAAGGACCAGACGAGCTGAGAGGGAGATGACCTGTGCTCTGCACTCGGTTACTTGCAATTAAAAGCACTTTTTTTCACACAGGGATTGTTTTCATGTTTAAATGTGTTCTTAAAGTCATAAAAACATTTTCATAATTTTGTGTGTCAGATCCCGTCGGTGAGATGGCAGGATATCGGGGGACTCCAGCAGGTGAAGAAGGAGATTCTGGACACGATTCAGCTTCCCCTGGACCACCCGGAGCTGCTCTCGCTGGGCCTGCGGCGCTCCGGTCTGCTGCTCTACGGGCCGCCCGGCACGGGGAAGACCCTGCTGGCTAAAGCCGTCGCCACCGAGTGCACCATGACCTTCCTCAGGTGAGGACGTGAGAAGTGTTGAGTGCAGTGAACGAACTGAATAAACACGCTTTCATTAGTGCTGGGCGGTACACCGGTTCATAACGAATACCGGTGTTTGTTGTTGGGAACGCGGCGCGACACTGTTGCACTGGTGATGGACAAATGTGTGTTACTGAGCCTGACAGTGAAGATGGATTGGTTAAACTATAATTAATAGCTGTCAAATTATATTAGAGTGTTTCCCATACATTGGTTCACAATATCAACACTGCCCGCCACAAATAGACTTTCCAAAAAGTTTTGACATCGTTGAATAAACATGAGCACTGCACTTTTCAGAGACGAAACGCGACGCGGGTGTTTTTATATGAATGTATCTTTGAAGGAAACTGACTGTCTTTAGAAAAGTTTTGATGTTATTTTAATTTCATCTTTCTTTCTCTTTTCTGATAAAGCAGCGTTTATGAACGAGATTTCTGCCGCTCCTACAGCGCCTCCTGCTGGCGCCTCTTTGTAAACACTGCAAACCTGTATTAATACTAGTGTGGATTTAAAGTAAAGTAAAATAGGGCAGTCTAAGTCAATCTAATGCAGTATTTCCTCTCTCAATCAGTAGAAATTGTGGTTAACACCCAGTCATGCTTGAAAAAAAAACAAAAAAACATCATATACCTTGAAACCGGTATAGTTTTTAAAAATACAGTGAAATAAATGTTTGGTCATACCGCCCAGCACTAGCTTTCATATAATGAATGTGTCTGGTGTTTGTTTTCAGTGTGAAGGGTCCTGAACTCATCAACATGTACGTCGGTCAGAGTGAAGAGAACATTCGAGAGGGTAAGAGTAACTAAATAAACTACCCATCTCAATCTAGTGATGCATATGAGCTGATTTCCACTATATTTATTTGATTGAGATTGTTACTGTTTCCCTCTCTGTCTCCGTCAGTGTTCAGTAAGGCCAGGACTGCTGCTCCCTGTATTATTTTCTTCGATGAGCTGGACTCTTTGGCTCCTAATAGAGGTCACAGTGGAGACTCAGGAGGGGTGATGGACAGGTCAGCATCACAAAACCTTAATGCTACGCCACATGAGCAGATTGTTGCTGCTAAACTTAAAAAAATAACAACACTAGTTATTCTGTATTAGTAGTACTTACTGTAGGTATGAGAATGCTGTCTAATTAATAAGATTAATTATAAATCAATATACTTCTAGAACTGGTGTAACGTCATTTGGAAAAGTTTGTTTTGGGAGTTCGTAACAGCTTACTAAAGGAACTTTCTATAACGTTCGCTCCTTCGAACTGCCATTGGTCCGTGACAGTGATGCGGTAGGTGGGTGTGCCTCTGAGGCTCCGCCTTCTTTGGCATGAAAATCTTCTCTGGGTCATTTTCGAAATTTTGAAACACTGTTGTATATATCGCCTTACGTGAGTTTACTACATGCAGGGGAGTTTACTACATTGCATACATACTTATATATCCAACTTTATATAAAGAGCTGGGTGATAATATAGTTCACATTATGATTAAGATTTTCTATATTATATATTACGTTATGTGAGTACATTGTAAGTATTGGTGGATATACTTATATATTCAACTTTATATAGAGAGCTGTGCGATAATATAGTTAACATCTTGTGACGAGATTTGCTATATATTATAAATTGCTTTCCATGATCATACAACTATATATACAACTACTTATAGTAGTTGTAGGTTGGAGTTATTAATTTGTTATGTGGTCATGTGGAGGATTAGGAAACTAGTCTAATTACAAGTCTAATTACAAGTACAGCAACGAAGTTAACTGTCCACCACCACTAGATGCAATGTTTACTTAACAAATTTAAGAAACGTTGATAAAATATACACTGTAAAAAATATTATGTTATACTTACTAAAAAAATGATGGTAACAATATTACACATTTTTGAGTAGTTTTTAAGGCTTGATTTCTTTCAGGGAATCCACCTGAATACATCTTGTAAAATCACCTAAATTACAAGACCCATGATTCTTTTTTTACAGTGTAGTTTCTTAAGTCTTTGATTAATATAGATATTTTTAAATAAGAAGTGTGTTCAATAGCATGTTTAGTTTTTTCTTTTGTGTCGTGAATCAAGAAATTTTATTGGTTAAAGGATTGTTTCATTGGCAGACACTTTTAACCAAAGGGACTTGCATTGCATTCTTGGTACTCGTTCTATCAGCTATTGATTTCCCTGGGAGTCGAACCCATGATATTGGCGATGCTAGTGCTGTTTGAGCTACAGGACAGCTTGTTGCGTCATGATAAGCCAAGTTTTGTCACTTGTATCACTAGGGTTGTGTCGCAGCTTTTAGCAGAGCTGGATGGTCTTCATTCATCTGGAGATGTCTTTGTGATCGGAGCAACTAATCGCCCTGATCTGCTGGACCAATCATTGCTCAGGCCTGGCAGGTACAGATTCAGAGAATAGCTCTTCAATTGTTGTCTTGAATGAAATGCATGCATTATAGCAATTTGCCCTTTTTCAGATTTGATAAGTTGGTGTATGTTGGTGTGAATGAAGACAGAGAGTCGCAGCTGCAGGTTCTGAAGGCAATCTTACGCAAGTGAGTGTCTACCATGACGTTCCTCTCTCTCAGTGCTCTAGTGTGTTATTAGTGACTCTTTGCTTTCTGCTTGTAGGTTTAAATTGGATCCCAGCGTGTGTCTGTCGGAGGTCGTGGAGTCCTGCCCTCCTCAGCTGACTGGAGCCGATCTCTACGCGCTCTGCTCGGATGCCATGATGTACGCCGTCAAGAGGAAGATTTCACTCATCACTGAAGGTATGTCACAAGCAAACATTCAGTGCAGAGCAACAAATATGGAAAAATTAACAAATGAAGCATGAAATGAAATGTTTGATGAAAATGCCATCACCTTCACTTCAGATCCAGATGGTTTTCAGTCATTATATGCAGGGTTTTCATGGATTTCTGATTATTATCAATGTTGAAAACAGTTGTGCTGCTTTATATTTTTGTGGAAACCGTGACACACTACCATTCAATAGTTTGGTGTAAGATTTATAAAAAAAAAAAAAAAAAGAAATTAATACTTTTATTCAGCAAGGATGCATTATTTGATCAAAAGTGACAGTAAAGACATTTATAATGTTAAATATATCAAATAAATGCTGTTCTTTTGAACTTTCAATTCATCAAAAATCCTGGAACAGGTTTCCACAAAAATGTTGAGCAGTAAACACTGTTTTCAACATTGACAATTATAAGAACCATTGTTAATAATTGAGCAACCATAATAATGTAGCAGCAAATCCTCATATTAGAATGGTTTCTGAAGGATCATGTGACACTAAAAACTGGAGTAATGATGCTGAAAATTCAGCTTTGATCGTAGGAAACATTTGCATTTTACTATTATCACGTTTTGCCTTAGTTTCAGTTTCTGTCAGTATGTTTAGTCTCCTGTCTTTCAATGTTCATTTGTTCTTCTTATCCTGCCACTAATCAGCTGTCCTGGATACTCATTTACAATAACACCTGTTAGTCTTTAAGTTAATCATCATTGTGTATTTAAGTTCCTCATTTCCTTTCATGCATTGTTCAGTATTGTTTGTGCTATACACACAGTTTGTTTGTCTTTCTTCACTTGGATTATTAAACTACATTTATATTGGAATTCCTGCGCCTACCTTCCTCTTCCTTGGACTGAGCGTGATAGAATACTCGACTTAGAAAGGATTTATATGGAGCATGCAGTGGACTTTATCGCCCTCATCTGTAAAGGTCTGTTTTTTTTAGACTTCACAATAAGCATTTGTCAGCTCACCCAATGCTTTAATTTTAATGACGAAACAATTAAATCATTGTACTGGGTTGGAGCTAATTTTTATTGCCTTCTGGACCGACCCGACATGACCAGAGGAACCTGGAGAGAAGCCATCCTCAGGTGTCTGCAGTGCGCATATCCCCAGCTAATGCCATCGCTCAGGGCCAGTCACTTCCTTGCCCCTGCCTCCGCTGGTTGCCTCCAGTCCCTCGTCTCCTCCTCTATTAGTTCCACCCTACAGGTTCGATTCGCCGCGGATCTTCTGTCACCAGCTCTGCCTTGGAGAGTGGATCCACTCCCAATCCAGTTTCTTCTCCTCGACCCCTCGGCTCCACCTGGGACCGTCATCCTCACGGCTCCACAGGGCTCCCTCATCCCACCCGCTCCACCTTGGTCAGACATCGCTCTGCTTGCGCCATAGACTTCCGTGACTTTCGCTGTGCTCTTTCCCTCCGGCTCTGCCTTTGTCACACCGGAGTCGCCTCAGTCCTCTGGTACCCTGGTTTCACCTCGAGTGCTCGTCGCTGTGGGTCCCTCTAGGCCTCCAGATCCTGCAATGTCATCACCAAAGCTTCACCCGGGTCTCCAAATCTCTCGGCTCCATCACAGGCGGTCGGGCCGCTAACTCCATCCTCGCTCCCTCCACCATCGGTTCTGCTTTGAGTCTTCCTACCATTTGGGCTCAGAGCTTCCATCTGATTAATTCCACCAATGCCTCCTCCCACCATTGGTTCCTCCATGGGAATCTTCTGTCTCGTATCCTCCATTTTTGTCATGAAACAGGAGGTGAGACATTGAGACTGAATAGGTTTTTATTCACAGATAGGTTACAATCTTTTGGATCATCAAATAGGTAAGTAAAGAGCATAAGTAGTTCAAAGGACAGTCACACTTATTCGACAAGTCTCACTCTTTGCAGGATGTAAGAAATGTACACAGATGAGATACAGTCTGATATATCGGTAGCTTGAGGAGGACGAAGAAGGTAAGCAAATGCATAAATGAATGGTGTTTGATGAGGAAGCGACATGTGTGGCAGGGTTAGTATTCCAGTGATTGTGAATGAGTAGGTGGAGCTGATGGACCTGGTGCTGATGGCATGCTGGCTGAATCTTTGACAGTACAGTTTTCACACATGAGAGGTGAATTTTGAGCCTCTGTCCAACATGATGTCTTCAGGTAACCCGAAGTTATGAAAGACATGATGGAACGGTTTCAGGTTTCCGAACCGGGTTCCATGGCAGTAATAAAGCCTTTGAATGGTACGAGTTTACAAGCTTCGGAGAAGCAGTCAACAGCCACTAGGATCTAGGTGTTTTCGTCGGATAGAGGCAGGTCAGTGACAAAGTCTATTCCCAGGTGAGACCATGGACTGTGAGGAATGGGTAGTGTGGTGGGGCATGCTTTCCGGTAGGTGTCTGTGTTTTGGATGGCACTGATGGGGCATCCTCAAACAAAGCATTAGATGTCCTGGGTTATACTTGGCCACCAATAGTTTTCACAGAGGAACGAGAGGGTTTCCTGGCAGCTGGATGTCCGGATGTCAATAAGGTTCACACGCAGGTTGGATGTTACGTAGGTGCGTCCCTCAGGACCTCTCGGCAGAGCAGGCTTTTCTCCAGTGGCAGCTATTTACTGATTATTCGGAGACCAATAAATCGGGCAAACAAAGAGGACTGGAGGGAGAATGGTTTCAGGAGGCTGTTGAGTTAAGTCTGGAGATTGAAGAAGGGAAAGAGGACTCGCTTTGGTGTTCTTGTCATCTGGATGGCAAGTAACTTCAAAATGTGTGAAGAAGAAAGCCCACCACGCTTGGCGAGGATTAAGACCGTATGCATTCTGGAGATATTCCAAGTTACGATGATCCATGATGAGGAGGACCTGGTGTTTTGCTCCCTCCATCTAGAGCTAACTTGATGGTGAGAAGCTCACTATTGCCGATGTCAATATTCTGCTCTACCAGACACAGTATTGGCATCCACTTCCACTTTGAACTAGACTCATAATCTGTTAATATTTGGGTGACCTATCCCTTTAAGGGCCTCCTAGATGTGTTCATCCATGTATCCAGCCTTTGCCTCCACGATTGATAGAGGATAGATTCTCCCCTTGGGCAGTGAAGCACCAGGTACCAGCTCAATGGTGCTGTCCCATGGCCGATGAGGTGGAAGTTTAGTTGCCAGCTGCTTGCTGAACACATCTGTGAACGCCCTGTATTCTTCCGGCACACACACGGTGGACTGCACCTCTGGACTTTCAATGCTGGTGGAGTTGAGTTTGACTAGAAGTGTTAGACGATGATCGAAGCAGTACTCACTCAACTCTGTTATTTCTACAGTAGACCAGGAAATGTTAGGTCAGTGGATCTGTAGCCATGGGTATGCCAGGAATGATATCAGTGGTTTAGCCTTCCAGCACCAGAAGTGAGATCTCCTCTCTATGCAGGTGTCTATACTGAGCGTGATACTGTCAGAGATGAACGAGACAGATGCAATTGCCAATGCAGTAAGGTGAATTTATTTGCCAAACACAAGTGTGAACAGCAGGCAAAGCCAGTAAAACACTGGTACAGAGAGTCGTGGGTATCCAGGGACCAACCAGAGCCGTAGACAGACAGTCCATAAACACGGTCCAAACTTGATAGGATAGCAATCACCCACACTGGAACAGGACTGAGGAACAATTGAGAGCTGGAACACACCAAACTTCTGACAACACAGAACAGAAAAGGCACAGGTTAAGTAGAGTCGTGCTAATGAGGACCAGGTGATACATATGACTCAATCAGCACTCATGAGCACAGAGAGAGGGAAAGAGAGAGAGCACAAATGAGTCAGTGAACCTGAAAACCGTGACAGATATATGGTGTACAGCGAGTGATGATTCCTCGACCAAGCAGCTCACCCAGGATCTAATGGATGTTCAGGATTTATAAACAGGGGAGTTTCTTGATTCTGCTGTATTTGAAAAGTTCCTTTTGAGATGAAATTCCCATTCGATGAAGGCCTGAATGCTCAGTTTGGGTGAGATGGAATGAGTTAATTTGAGCTCTTTCTGTTTGAAATCGTTGAGCTTGCAGTTTGAATTGCAGTGAACATTGCAACAGAAATCCACTGCAACCCTCTGCCGCTCCAGAGAAGGTCGCTGTTTGGGCCATGGGACTGAATTATGTGACTAACGTGGAAGGAGGAAGAATGGATTGTCTTAGGGTTTGAACTGGTTCAGCAAATGGATTGGGAATTCCAGTTTCCTGTGTGATTCTTTTGTTCAGTCCGGTCTTCTGTCATGATACGAGGTGAGACATGAAGATTAACTGAACAGTTTTTTATTCACAGATAGGTTTCGATCGTTTAGTTCGTCAAACAGGTAAGTAAAGAGCATAAGCAGTTCAAAGGACAGTCACACTTAACCGACAAGTCTCACTCTTTGCAGGATGGAAGAAGCACACGCAGATGAGATACAGTCTGATATATCGGTATCTTGAGGAGGACGAAGAAGGTAAGCAAACACAGGTGAGCTGTGTGCTTATGAATGGGGTTTGATAAGGAAGCGACAGGTGTGGTAGGGTTAGTATTCCAGTGATTGTGAACGAGTAGGTGGTGCTGATGGACCTGGTGCTGATGGCATGCTGGCTGAATCCGTGGCACAGACTTAATATGTTCAAAATTTTCACTCCAGTGCAAATATTTGCGGTAAATTAAGAAACAACTATCAAAACAGTTTCTGTGCATTTTACAGTCCTACTGCTGATATCTTTATTTGTAAAGTTTAGAGGAAAATATTTTTAAACCAAGAAGAAATTAAAACATTACATTTTATGCTTGAAACCCATGTGTTTACATTCCAGGTACTCTCTCTGAGCCAGAAACAAACTCTACACAAGTATGTGAATGCAAATGGTTCTAGCAATGCAAGCTTCGATTCATAATGCGTGTACTCTTGCTGCAGACATTATTCAGTTGACGTCTCCTACCATCCTTTATTTCTTTCAAGCAAGTTAGTTTGTTATTTATTGGTTTAATGACACAGACGTTTAAGAAACACTATTGCCCTCGGGTGTACTGAGATTTATTACCACTGTAATGTTTGAGTATGTGTACTTGAAGTGTCCGCCAAGTGTTCACATCTGCGTTTGTCTCCTTGAGTAAAGGATGTTTCTGGCCTGACGCTTTGTCTGTCTCTCTGGTTCTTTCTCAAAGTCTGGACTACATTCCTTCATATTTCTTATGTCTCTGTCTACGGTGCAGGTGTGGATTCGGAGGCCAGCGCTCTGACTCTGTGTCCAGAAGACTTCAGACAGGCTCTGTCAGGCCTCCAGCCGTCCGTCTCTGAACAGCAGCTCAACAGATACAAACTCATCCAGCAGAAATTCACCACAAAATAACACTCATCCGACTGAAATCATTCCTCTAGCGGTAACTGCTGGATCTGAAAGCTTTGCACCGTGTCCTAACCAGACTTGATGTGATGAAGCTACTTATATATTAAACAACAGGTGTCTTCTGATTCGCTGTGATTGTGTCGTGTCGCACATTCACCTTCAATGTGCGCATACATTTTGAACGTTACAAGAGACTTGTCTGGTTAGGACACAGTAGAAATTATCTCTAAAGAAAACGAAATAAGAGCATACAATATGTAGTAAGTGGAACCTGCTCACATTCACTTTCCTATCCCGCAGGATTTCTTTACATCTTCCTTAATGGGTTTCATACTTAATGCTTGAATGGAAATCAGTCAGGCTGAAAAAATGCAGAATCAGAAGAGATGAGATTAAATATAATTTATGACTAGCACTGCAATAACCACAACCGAAAGAGAAACCGTTTAGCTAGACAGTGTGAGTTAATAGTTGTGTTTGTGATGAATGGCACCTAATTTGTGTTTTTAATATAAAACACAATATAAAATACAACAATTCACTTTAATCTTCCTCAGGGGTTTGATTTAAACACGCATTGGTCACACTTTATATTAAGTGCTTAGTTTTAGATAATTTAAGTAATAATCAATTAATTTGCTATGCAAAAGTTAAAAAGAGCTGATAACAGTGATTTATGTCTATATTTTTTAGAAATGATAATAAGAATATTTTTTTAAAAAAGGTTCACATTTTCTTGTTTTATAAATATGTAATTACTACTTAAATACTGTGTTGTTACTACATATAACAAAGGACAATTGAACAACTTAATATAAAGTGTTGCCATGTTTATTCAAAGAATTACTAAAAAGAAAACAAAGTAAATGTGATTCTTCAAACAAATCTACGTGTCTGCTTTGACATAGTAGCTCAAGATAGAAGACAATATGAACACAAAAGACACAATTGTTCAAAAGATAAATTAATTGTGAAAATTTCAAACTGTGCAAGCCTACATTTTGACTCATTGTGCTTAGCTTGATGCTGGAATCAAGTGTGAATGAGTGAATCTTGTGAAAACCCTC
Organism: Meda fulgida; assembly: GCA_030578275.1. Lineage (NCBI taxonomy): Eukaryota > Metazoa > Chordata > Actinopteri > Cypriniformes > Leuciscidae > Meda > Meda fulgida. Next base: position 21,378,651 of record CM060637.1, read on the forward strand.
AAGAAATGTCATATTTCACCCCCAAATCAGAAGAAATGAAAAACTGTAATTTATCATTTAAAAATATAATTCATAAAATAATACATGTATTAAATGATTAATAAAATATACAACTTATATTTTGCTTAATAAATGTAATTAAAATTATAATTGCTTTACTTTATAGTTGATTTAATGTTTATAAATGCGCTCAGGCAGGATGATATCTATGGCTGTGCTATTGTAATGAGAATCCAATGAGAATAACTATTGTGGAAAAAAAGAAAATTGTCCATATGCATTTCAGTAATGAGAATTTCTTTTGTAAAATGTGCCTAATTGTCATGAAAATAATGTCACAGTGTAAAAAAAACTGGCAAATGTAATTTCTTATTTTTTTCTTCTGATTTTGGGGTGATTTATGAGCAGTACTGGACATGCTTCATGAAATTCACCTAACAAGTAGTGTAGTTGTGAATTAAAATGTTCATTAAAAATGATCTGGATGTCTTTATTTGGCTAATTGGTTGTTACTAAATTTACTACTTGAAACTTTTTTAATTAAAAAAACATGTTTTTGTATGCATTTTCTCATGAAAGTGTTTGTTTGTTAAATGATAGTAGGGTCACAAAATGATTCATTTGGATTGTGATATGTTTTATAACTAGTGTTTTTTTCTTCTTCATTGGATATTGACATTTAAATGGATGATTTTCCTCCTTATCGGGACACAGTAACGGACTGTCAGCTGTCGGTCTGACGGGCTCAACGCTATGAGAAACCCACTGGTGTGCTAGTTACTAGCTAATTGCCAATTACTAGCTGGCAATTATACATTTTTCTTTCTATTTTCTTATTTTTTCCACCCACACGCACATCATTAGGAATTGAAAGATAAAAATCCCTGAAATCCTGACCAGAGAACACAGGAAAGGAAAGCACTGTCAACCAAAGGCACTTAAAAGAGCAATAGCAATAATGTACTGTCACACAAGCTGTGTAGTGAAGTATGACAGATGTGTATTTGAGAGAAAGATGAGCAAATGTCAGTGTGAGGCTCCAGATTTAGTCAGGGGGTCTGGTTCTTTGTGGAAGATCCCTCATTTTCACAACAAACTCTGAAGCTCTTCTGCTTTTGCGTTTAGTTCGTATGTTTGGTAGAGACGGGTAAGATGGTGTGTCTGTGTCTTGATCTGCGTTCATGTCGACAGCAGGCGGAGCTTCTCTCTGTGTCAGTGACTCAAGTGAAATGTGGCATACGACTGCAGGTTCTGCAACACAAGGGAACGCATGTAAGATTTCTGCCTGAAAACAGTCTGAGAAGCACCTCCGCCATTATATTTTAGTTGCACTTACATGAATAGGGTACAAAACAGGGCTGGACAGATGCACACCAATGGTGATCACCAGCCCCAAGAGAGCTAACTCAATATATCAGTTTAATTTATTAGACATGTTCAAATTTTGCAACCCTGTTACCAAAATTTAGATCAGATTTATAATAACATTTATAAAATCATAAATTAACCACAATTAGTAGATTTTGACAACTGCTGGTTTGAAGAATATATTTTTTCCATAAATTAAAGAGAGGTTATTTGGTAAAATTATAGTTTTGGGAACAGGGTTGAATTGCTTGAGCGTATTGAATGCTGTCAACAATACAATTTCTTGTAAAAATATTGATAAAATCAACTGATTTACTTGTTTTCCTGCCATGCTGTAGAAAGGTTCCAAATGATGTCACTTCCTGGGGGTCGCACATTTTTGGAATATTCCATTTTGTTTAATGGGGGGGAAATAATTTGGTACAAGGGTTACATGCAAGATATTGGACACAGCTAAACATCAAGTTTTGGTAATTAAAAATAGTTTTTCAATACTCTGAATGGAATGTGAATTCATCTTGCTGTTTACACGACTCCATTTTCAACTATAAACGTAAAACTTTTTATACGTTTTCCTCGTTCATTTTTTACCGCCTGAAAACGCGAACTTTATTTAAAAATGTTAATTAAAAGTTAGAGAAAAAATGTGGGGGGAAAAAGTCCCTTTCAAACCAAACAGCTTTTTGTTGCCCAAAGCAGTGAATCTGGGTGGGAAATCTTTCACCGTCACGCTTAATTCCTGCATTTTTCCTATCGAAACGAGTGATTTTGACCGTGAATATTTGTTGAACAACAGTAAATGTTAGAATCTTATGCCTCTTACACAAGTGATGGGCCTTCAAACTAAACCCTATTCAAGGACGTTGCCCGGTCATGTATACTAAAAATAGGTTCAAAAGACATAGTAACTAGTCATCACTAACTAGTTTTTACTGTCGACCTGTTCCTGTTATCCCCTTATCCTCTTTCGTGGCTATTCCATCTACTTTTTGCCATTTCTTTAACAATTCCTGAGGCACATACAATCAAAATGCAATCAAAATGATAGAAAGTATAAATGTGATCCTGCGGTGAGTATCTGAGAAGAATATGTGCCTCTGGCTGAGTTTGAGAGGTCACTCTGACTGCAACATTAACCATATTACCGCTTACGTGGCCGTTTGCTAACTTTCGTGCGTTTCCCCAAAAAATCATTCATCTTTTTCCTGCGCATGAGTGTGACCTGAAGGCCTCTTCAGCCGCGATGTAGCGTAGCAGTCTGGCGGGACTTGGTGAGCCAGCATTCTCAGTACGTCCCCTTGGGAAACCTGGGAAACACCACAAGCTGTGAGTCCAACATGTCAAAAACTTCAAGAGCTGAAACTAAGCTATTGCAGCCCTTCATTGGCCGATGTCTATGATCTGCTTTTGTTTACTTGTACTTGAAATTATACTAATAAAAAACAACCTGGTTCTTGTAACTGTATTGGGTGACACTGCTCTGATCTTCATTGTAAAGCTGTTTTGAAGCAATTCTCTTGTATAAAGCCGCTGTATAAATAAACTTGACTTAAATGCAAAAAAATGGCTATTGAGTTTTTTATATTGTATAACACATCTGATGTGAGAAATTGAAACGGCATCTGCAGCGCTATTGCTCTGTCAAAAATTGTTGTTTTTTTTGTTGTTGTTATTTTTATACTCCAAACGTTTTTTCAAAATGCATTGAGTTGATAGGTACACTTCAAGAAAGAAAGATAATCTGTAATTTCCACCAGAACATTATCTGTTAAGTTTTACAGACTTTCCTTCGACAGTAAAACGCAACGCAATTCATGCGCATTTCTTTTATATAACAGTTTATGGGCCCTATGTATTATGGACTTGGTCTTCGAGTGTTAACTAACTAATGTATTTTTCCAGCTGATGAAATATGCTAAATGAAGCAACTAATATTTATTCAAAAATAAAATATTGAAGATTAATAAATGCAGAAAGAAGTATTGTTCATCTCAGTTCATGTTAACTAATGAACCTATTGTAATGTGTCAGCATATATTTGAGTTTGAAGGACAAAACATTAACTGATGGCTGGCTCGTCTCCTGCCCTGGCGCTACCAGCGGCTCTAACCTGTTTCACGTGGCGTGTTTCAGTCTAAGAACGAGCCCGGAGAACGCTGCGCTTTGCTCCTGTTTAATAGCCGCGTCGTGTTGCGTCTGCTTTAGACTGCACTCGTGCAACACCACTACACAAAACACTCAGATTATTGATACTCATCCAGCAGCTGAACGATTGCAGCGTTTGTTATCAGGCAAGGAAATTAAACAGTATTGACTCTCATAAGACACTGAACACATTCAAGTGCATCAAGTTCCCTTATCACAACAAATTCTGCAATGTTAAAATAAATAAAGTTGGTAACACTTTAAGGTTCAGACATAAGGTCCCATTGTTAACATGAATCCATTGCTCAATGGATTAACTAACAACGAGCACTAAATTTGTTACGTATTTTCTCATCTTTGTTAATGTTAGTTGATAAAATTACAAACCTGTTCACTGTTAGTTTCATGTTTAACCAATGCTCACAAACAGAACCAGCTGATAAAGTGTTCTAGAAAATGGTAGAGTTACACTTAAAAAAAAAAAAGATTTAACGAGTTTCGGTTTACTTGCTTGTAGTTGCAATAAATACAACCAATTATGTGGCCCAATACAGCCTATTTTTCATTGTCCAGCTATTCAGACGTACTGGTGTATCTGACAATATTTTTTTTAGTATAGTACCCAAAAAAATCTACAAAATCCCTGATTATTGTAGATCTTTCACCAGTGACCATTGAGCCCCCCTCCCCCGAAAAGATTTCTATATAGAAATTAGATGTCACAAGACATTTTACCAGCTCATATGATTAGCTCTAAAACAGTCCGGAACCCATGAAGCAAACATTCAGCCTCCAGGTATAGCTTCTCCAGGTCTCTGAGATCTTCTATGGAGAGATAGACTTTTGGAAACAGACTTGACTTGGTAACATATAACCAGATCTAAAACCAATCAGAAAGCCCTGTGGATTTCCCCAATATCTAACTCCAATCCCTACAAAATGTTCTATACAATCCCACCATTGACGTGTTCGTTTATTAATATTTTTGGCTCCACCAGATTTCGCACAGCAAAAATCAATGCGGAAAACAAAACTGCCATTTCTAAATTGAGCCAAAATCCGTCCTTCTGGTTTTTTTCTGAACCTCCATAACAGACTAAACCGATCCGTCCGTGTCTTGTGAGCGCGTAGCGTTCCCCCGAGCCCAGAACAGTACCTCGAAAACCAGTAACACCCTCACCGAAGCTGCATACCATCAGTTCCAGCTTCAATTCAGAGGCACACACCGCACCAGCGTTTATATACACGACTCCGCACGTCTGACTGCCTGAGCTCAATGGAAAAATATACAACTTGCAATTGTTGCGGAACTTCTGCTGGTCGAGCACGACCAACAGGCAGAGAAGGATCTACAAACGTGTAGATGCTCTACGGCCCTTTTGGCTGAGCCATTGTTGTGTCCCCCGCAGGGGCTCTGTTTAAATGAGGCGAGAGCAACATTGTTGCTTTCGCCTTGTTTTCCGCTTTCCCCCTCATCCAATTCCCACTCTCAGGAGCTTGACTGATGCTACGGCAGTATTTCTTCCTTCAGGAAATCCAGAATGACACCATTTAGTCATCTATTTTGTTTTTCGAGTTGTGTTTGCCAAATTTTAAATGATCTGCTTCATCAAGCGGCACGAAAACAATGTTTACGCACAGCTGGAAGCTTCGGTTCAGAGTTTGAATCCGTCCTTGTACAGGGCCGTTTATCTTTAAGTGGTTCTTCTGCAAGTCTTTTCACATAGTATCCACACAAACTCGACTATTGAGATTTCGCATCCAAATATCATTCATTCACAATATCTTGACTTTTATGCTTGAGTTCGATGAGCAAGATGGTTCTGGAGTACTAAATGTGGGCCCTTCATTTGTCTGGCCACTAACAAAGAGCAAATCTTGAACCAAATATCTAGGAGAAAAATCTATTTTCGTTAACCCTTTATTGTAATATGTGCCGTAGTACTTAATCAAATAAGTACTGAGTATGTTAATTTAACTACCATGTATTTACTGTAGAGTAACGGTTTTGGGTTTGGTTAAGGTAGTTTACTTGTAATTATGGCTAATTTATATTACTTTTAATAAGTACATGCAGTAACCGTGTAATTAGTCCACACTGAAATCATTTTACTCAGAATTTGCTCAGAAAATTTGACAAAGAATTACAAGAACCAGCAAGTAACATTGAATTAAACGTCAGATAACAGTATTTTCATGTAAAATGTTTCTAAGAGTACTAATTAAATGTAAGCAGAAAGAGTGTATTGTAGGCCAAAACTCTTATAGAAATCTTGACAGCAGACCTATATCTCCTTGTATCTAGAAATGAGTTTTTTGAAGACTAAACAAAAAAGATCCTGACAGTAATTTCCAAACAACTGAAGAAAAATAAACAAATATACAGTAATTATCTTAAACTTTATCGCAATCAATCAAACTGAAAAAGGGGTAATCCTTTTGATCACATCTTTAACTTAGAAAATGCTCAAAATGCCTATGAAAAGCAGAAAGTTTTCTCAACCAATTGACTCCACAACATTTTTAGGCTATTCCCCCCGAGCCCTGCTAATCCACTATATGATGCTAATGGACTTATAGTGTCGCGCTAGAAAAGTTCAACCAGTGAAGGAAAATACAAATCCGCGGGACTGCAATAGCCCTGTACTCCAGTGGCCAGGGGGCGGGGGGGTCAACAGGAGGGTCCACTCAGCACTTCCTCAGCGAGCAACCAGCCCCTGCACCAATCCACAGCGCTCGCTCACACGTTTCTATGACAGCCAGCCCCTCGCTTGTAAAACAGTGTCTAGAGAGGTCAGCCAAACTAACCGATCCGCATGCTTCACATGTGAAAAATAGACTCCTGCTGGACAAATACAGATTACA
>CM060637.1:21387528-21407528 GCA_030578275.1 Meda fulgida
AATAAGTAATATAACCATTCCACTGACTCCGAAGCTGTTCAGTTACGGTCAAAAAGCTACTTAGAGTACCTTTAAAGTAGGCTACTGTAGGCCAATGTGACGTGTTGTAGCTACACTATATTGTCAAAAGTTTTGGGACGCCTGCCTTTACATGCACATGAACTTTAATGACATCACATTCTTAATCCATAGGGTTTAATATGGCCTTGGTCCACCCTTTGCAGCTATAACAGCTCTTCTGGGAAGGCTTTCTACAAGGTTTAGGAGTGTGTTTATGGGAATTTCTGTTGGGAGCATGAAACTGTCCAAAATGTCTTGGTGTGCTGAAGCATTAAGAGTTCCTTTCACTGGAGCCCAACCCCTGAAAAACAACCGGACACCATAATCTTCCCTCCACCAAACTTTTTTACACCGCTGCCTCCAATGCATTTGCATTACACTTGGTGATGTAAGGCTTGGATGCAGCTGCTCGGTCATGGAAACCTATTCCATGAAGCTCTACACACTGTTCTTGAGCTAATCTGAAGGCCACACGAAGTTTGGAGGTCTGTAGCTATTGACTCTGCAGAAAGTTGGCGACTTCTGCACTGTGTGCCTCAGCATGCGCTGACCCCGTTCTGTGATTTTACATGGCCTACCACTTCGTGGCTGAGTTTCTGTTGTTTCCAATTGCTTCTAGTTTTTTATAATACCACTAACAGTTGACCAGGGAATATTTAGTAGTGAGGAAATTTCACGAATGGACTTATTTCATAGGTGGCAACCTATCACGGTCCCACACTTGAATTCACTGAGCTCCCGAGAGCGACCCGTTCTTTCACAGATGTGTGTTGCAGTCTGCATGCATAAGTGCTTGATGTTATACAACTGTGGCCATGGAAGTGATTGGAACACCTGAATGCAATGATTTGGAGTGGTATCCCAATACTTTTGGCAATATAGTGTATTTTAAATGGTAAATTGCTAATGATATAACCTATAAGTTATTATAGATGATAATGCTTGTTCAGTTGAGCTAATCTACAAGATATAATCATTATATACTCATATAATAGTTAAAAATACATATGTTATGTTTTTAGGGGTGAATTCAGGTCGATTGGGACTTCTCCCAGTCATCTCAGAAGCAAACAGTGTATCAATCAACCTGAATTCATTTGTCAAGTAGCTGTGTGTACTGAGTGAGATTATGTATGTGCATCGGGTCATTGACTTAAAAAAAGCACTTGAGGGTAGTAGTCGACTTGAGCAGCTGATCACCCGGATGGGGTTTATTTTGTAACAATGACCAGCTGACTGTATTAGCTCTTACATAGAAAATTGCCACCAGAAGTACAACTTCCCTCTAGAGAGTAGAAGTGAATATGAAAGTCAGACAGCAGCTGCAGGAACTTTTTCATATTTTGATTTGACATTGAGAGACACTGGCCTCTTCCTCTTTTTGAAACTTGGGCCATGATTGTGGTTAAACTCTTGCACGTTGTAGTAATGACTAAATTTTCCAACGTTACCACATGCATTCGTTCCCCATATTAGCATGTGTGTGTTTGTATGTTCTGTTACTAGCAATTATTAACTTTGCATATACATGTCTTGTACACAGTTTGGTATAATAATAATCTGTTAGATTAGATTAGATTAGTTTATTTAGCCACACGACAATGCCGGTGGAATTTGTTTTCGGTACAGTATGTTTTAAGCTCTACATGATACGTATACAAACAACAAATAGACAATACACTCCACAACATGTAACAATACAAGAAACAGTGGGTAAATGACCATGCGAAGTGTAGAAGACAGCTAAACTAAACTAAAGTGAGGAGTTCAGAATCCTGATGGCTATGGGAAAAAAGCTGTTTGTGAAGCGTTTGGTCTTGGTAGAGAGACCTGTAGCGCCTCCCTGAGGGAAGGAGCTGGAAGAGGGGATGAGCAGGATGTGAGGGGTCTGAGATGATTTTCTTTGCTCTCTTTACAGTCCGAAGTGTATAGAGGGAATTGACTGAGGGCTGTGGTTTTCCTATGATCTTGGATGCTTTGTTGACAATCTGCTGTAGTTGAAGATACCAACAACGTTTTAGGAAGAGCTGGCAATAAAACCATGCCAAAATTTGTATCATTGCACAGAACAAAAGTAAAAGCATAAACATCTCAATTCACAATGTGTCACAATAGATACAAAAGATACAAAAGTTGGAAAAATACATATTTTTACGTCAAAATGGCTGATGGTCAATATGGGCGATTATGGTAAATTTGGTATCATCTGGATGAGCTCGTCCTCCTCAAACATCACAGTGTTTGCCCATAAATATCATCTATGTTTTAAAATAGATGTTTTAATTTTTCAATATGCTAATAAAGCAAAGTACTGTACAATCTGTAAGGACAATGATTACATTTTGAGGATTGATGGCAGTCCGTCCGATAATCTGTAGTTGGTAGACGTACATTGCTTTATAGTCTTGGAATCCATTGTAAACAACAGGAATATAGGGCTTGGAAGTGAATGGTCTTGAGGTCCATCTTCCAGGCTGGAGGGATGCATGTGGAGGTTAGCGGAGAATTGCAGTCGTCACTCAGTAACAAAGGAGGGGAGGGAGATGCGAGGATAAACCTGGAACACAGAGAGTGACCTTGGGACGGGTTTCCCGAGGTATCAATATGAAAAAACAAACAGATGTGGAAGCAAGTCCAATGTAATGTATTTCTGTGATCAAGAAACATTTATGATTATTATCAGTGTTGAAAACAGTTGTGCTGCTGCATATTTTGGGTGAAATCTACCATTCAAAAGTTGCGGTAAGAAAGATTTCAAATACATTCAAAAATTTGAATATTGATAACAATCATAAATGTTTCTTGAGCATCAAATCATCATATTAGAATGATTTCTGAAGAATCATATGACACTGAAGACTGAAGTAATGATGCTGGAAATTCAGCTTTGACCACAAGAAAAACTTTACTATACACATGCATATAGAAAACAGCTGTTTTACATTGTAATAATATTTCACAATATTATTGTTTTTGCTGTATTTTTGATCAAATAAATGCAGCTTTGGTGAGCAGAACAGACTACTTTCAAAAACATCTTAATTACATAATTTTGTATAGTGGTGTAATTTAAAAAAAGTTCATTTAAATTTTAAGTATTTTAGGCCTATGGGATTTTTACATTATTTTAGTGAAGTCACCTTTATTTATGTTACGCTTTTTACAATACACAGATTGTTTACAATACTGCTGTTGGTTATGCTGCTGCTACAGAGGTATGGACTTCAGAGGTATGGCAACGTGGACTTGCTAGTACTTATAGATGCACAGACACGCTGCTGTACGCATGTCAGATCTGCTGCATGAATAGACACATGAATCCTGCATCAGATGTAGGCAGGTGGAGCTGGGGACGTGGAGGGGTTCAGAGGAACTGATACTGCAGGACTAGCTTACAGCAAACACTGAACCAGACTATTTAAATGTTCAGCCAGCAATCTCATTGGGTACAGGATCAGCAGAGGCCAATCAGCTTGTGTCATGCGGTAATGATGTGATTGTTTTTAGATTGCATGTGAAGGACCATCAGCCTGCGCCCTCTAGAGTTTCATGACTGAACTAGACGTGTACTGTACAGTTTAAGGCTAGCATTAGCATAACTTGATTCTAGCTTTTCAGTCAGGATTTAGACCGCACCATAGCACTGAGACAGCTCTCGTTAGACTCATATATGATTTGCTCTTATCATCCCATCGTGGTTGTATCTCTCTATTAGTGTTACTCGATCTTAGTGCTGCATTTGACACCATTGACCACAACATTCTTTTAAATAGACTAGAAAACTATCTTGGCATTAGTGGAATTGCACTAACATGGTTTAAATCATACTTATCAGACCGTTATCAGTTTGTAGCAGTAAATGAATAGATGTCTTATCGATCACAAGTTCAGTATGGCGTACCACAAGGCTCAGTACTAGGACCGCTGCTGTTCATTCTGTATATGCTACCATTAGGAGATATCATTAGGAAACATGGCATTAGTTTGCATTGTTATGCCGATGATACTCAGCTCTATATTTCTTCAAACCCAAACGAAACTTACCAATTCACAAAATTAACGGAATGCACAGCTGACATAAAAATTTGATGACAAGTAATTTCCTACTACTAAATTCTGAAAAAACAGAGATTCTAATTATTAGACAAAAAACTTCCTCACGCAATAACCAGAATACTGTCTAATATTTGATGGCTGCTCTGTTAAGTCTTCGTCGTCGGTTAGGAACCTGGGTGTGCTCTTTGATACCAACCTTTCATTTAAAAGTCACGTGTCTAGTATTTGTAAAACCGCATTTTTCCATCTTAAAAATATATCTAAATTACGTCATATGGTCTCGTTGACAAATGCGGAACAATTAGTTCCTGCGTTCATGACATCAAGACTACATTATTGTAATGCTCTACTGGGTGGTTGCCCTGCACGCACAGATCTGTTTACAGATAGTCAGATCTGGATACGGCCTGGATCCGGTAGGCTGCGGGAAAACCTCGGGATAAACAAAGACACTAAAATTAGCGTAGATGCCATTCTTCTTATGATGTAACGAGTACATCAGGATTTAAGGGAAGTTTTCCCAGTTCCGGCTGACCTAATCTATGCAGCCTAACATTGAATTATAGAAGTCTATAATATATTATGAGTATGCTAGGTCAAAGAGATGTGTTTTTAGTCTAGCTTTGAACTGACAGAGTGTGTCTGCTTCCCGGACAATGGTAGGAAGACTGTTCCAAAGTTTTGGTGCTAAATAGGAAAAGGATCTACCGCCAGCAGTCGATTTTGATATTCTAGGTATTATCAAATGGCCCGAATTTTGAGATCGCAATAGACGTGAAGGACTATAATGCGTTAAGAGCTCGCTCAAGTACTGCGGAGCTAAATCATTTAGTGCTTTGTAAGTAATCAACAATATTTTTAAATTTATACGATGTTTAATAGGCAGCCAATGCAGTGTTGACAGAACCAGGCTAATATGGTCATATTTCCTGGTTCTAGTAAGAACTCGAGCTGCAGCGTTTTGGACCAGCTGTAGTTTATTTATTAAGCGTGCAGGGCAACCACCCAGTAGAGCATTACAATAATCTAGTCTCGATGTCATGAAAGCATGAACTAATTGTTCCGCATTTGTTAATGAGAGCATATGTCGTAATTTAGATATATTTTTAAGATGGAAAAATGCGGTTTTACAGATACTAGACACGTGACTTTCAAATGAAAGATTGCTATCAAAGAGCACACCCAGGTTCCTAACCGACGACGAAGACTTAATAGAGCAGCCATCAAGTGTTAGACAGTATTCTAGGTTATTACGTGTGGACGTTTTTTGTCCAATAATTAGAATCTCTGTTTTTTCAGAGTTTAGTAGTAGGAAATTAATATTCATCCAATTTTTATATCAGCTATGCATTCCATTAATTTTGTGAATTGGTAAGTTTCGTTATGTTTTGAAGAAATATACAGCTGAGTATCATCGGCATAACAGTGAAAGCTAATTCCATGTTTCCTAATGATATCTCCTAATGGTAGCATGTACAGAGTGAACAGCAGCGGTCCTAGTACTGAGCCTTGTGGTACGCCATACTGAACTTGTGATCGATAAGACATCTCTTCATTTACTGCTACAAACTGATAATGGTCAGATAAGTATGATTTAAACCATGCTAGTGCAATTCCACTAATGCCAACATAGTTTTCTAGTCTATTTAAAAGAATGTTGTGATCAATGGTGTCAAATGCAGCACTAAGATCAAGTAACACTAATAGAGAGCAACAAACACGATCGGATGATAAAAGTAAATCATTTGTAACTCTAATGAGAGCTGTCTCAGTACTATGGTACGGTCTAAATCCTGACTGAAAATCCTCGCAGATATCATTTCTTTCAAGAAAGGAACACAGTTGGGAGGATACTGCTTTTTCTAATATCTTTGACAGAAAAGGCAGATTTGAGATCGGCCTGTAATTGACTAATTCTGAAGGATCAAGTTGCGTTTTTTTAACAAGTGTTTTTATCATAGCCAGCTTAAAGGTTTTTGGTACGTATCCTAGAGACAAAGACGAATTAATGATATTAAGAAGAGGATCTATGATCTCTGGAAGCATCTCTTTCAATAGCTTAGTCGGTATAGGGTCTAACATACAAGTTGTCGATTTAGATGAATTAACGAGTTTGCAGAATTCTTCCTCTCCTATAGGAACAAATGAATAAAAATTTTCCTCAGGGAGACTACAATGCACTCCCTGATGCGATACTGTAGTAGACGGTTGCATAGTTATAATTTTGTCCCTGATATTATCAATCTTATAAGTGAAGAAGTTCATAAAGTCATTACTGTGTTGCCCAGAAACTTCTGTGCTTGAAGCTTTCTTTTTCGTTAGTTTAACCACTGTTTCAAATAAATACCTAGGATTATGTTTATTTTCTTCTAATAGGGTTGAAAAATACACATAACTATAGAATCAATTCTTAATGCGCATGTGAACACCATCAGCGTTTATCACAGGTTCAGTTTAAAGTCTGTTTAGAGAGAACAGTGTCGTCTTAGCGGCCCCTAATTTAATAACAAATGATCATTTCAACGGAAGTGAATCAATCAAAACTAACTTTAGCTGGAAAATAACATTATTCAAGAACCACTATTAAGCCAAAACAATCTCTGTTACCTTAAATTATATGTTTATCTCTGTAAAACTGCTTTGAAACAATCTACATAGTTAAAAGCGCTATATAAATGAAGATGACTTGACTAGCTTGTCTAAAATTCTGACATCAAATGACCATTTTTGTTTTGTAATGAATTTTAATTGTGTTTAGTTTTCCTATCAAGTAATTGAATTAAATGACCAGTATCTCTGCTTTAGTTGTACAGAAACCATGACACAGGTGATTAGCATAAGACATCAACTCTTACTTTAATCAAATATCTGTCCCAAAGTCTCTGAGGATCAGACTGGCTCTGTGGCCCTAATCAGATTACAAGACCCATCAGAGAAAGTAGACGTCTTTAATTGCAAATGTCTGAAGGAACTACAGCGAAACAAACCCAAAAGAAAAGCATGGCGTGATCCAGCAGGTTAAGGTGAGCTACTGCCGCTGAGGAGGATATGTGTAACAGGAAATACACTGCCATTCAAAAGTTACTGTTCATTTTAAAATATAAAACTGTAAAAAAAAATATTGTAAAAAAATACAATATTTTACAGTATTACTGTATTTTTGATAAAATAAAAGCAGCCTTGGTGATCATAAGAGACTTCTTTTAAAAACATTCTTGCTAACCACACACTTTTGAGCAGTAGTGTGTACAAAAATCTTCACTTATCACTTAAATAGTTGAGAATTTAAAGGTAATTTATTTTAAAGGTAACATTTATTCAAGATTGGCATGATCTGTTATTATTTCTTTATATATTTTCGGTATATATTCCATTAACAATATGAATGACCATATGTAATATAAAGTATAAAATGCTTTAATATAAACATTTGACACATTTTAATAAACAGTTGCTTTTCTTGTCATTTTATGAGATTCATTTATATTGATTATAAATAGGCAGGACATAATATATTTTTTTTAATTAAGTACGATTCCTTTAATTTATGTTTCTTTTTGATAGTAAAAATGAGATCTAACATCTGTGTCATGACCTGATAAAAGTGATTTCACATGAAAGACATTAAAAAATTAAACATTAAAAAAAAACATTCAAATAATTAAAAAAAATATATAAACATGAAAAATACACATTTGTTCACAGACAAAGTGAAAACACAGAAACAAACAAAAGATGCTAACACTATTCATTTAAAGTTTTCAAATATGCAACATTCATGTTATTCTCTCTTAGTATGTATATTTGCTGTAATGCATGGATTGTACATAAAAACTTTTGCAGCAATAAACATCTGAATAAAACATAGGCTTTTTATTAATCATATGCTGCACAACAGTAATTTTAAATTGCAAAATGTCTTTCACACTTTCCATTTACTTCCATCATACTTTAAAAATCAAGTATTTCCATAAATTTAGTCTTTAAAATTCGATCTTGCAAATAAAATACAGCATTTGTTTACAACTAACGTAAACATTAAACTATTATCTCAAACTTTTGCAGTGACCCTTTTCTGATAATCTTTAGACTTAAATCAGACATAAAAAAAAGAAAGTACAATCAGTAAGTCCCATCAAGTCTTTCAGTTTCACAGTGTGTACACTGATTCATTCTGCATACAGAATAGACAATGAATCAAACATTAAAGCTGTGCAGTGCAAATTCAGCAAACGTTCAAGAGTTTCACACGTCTAGGTTTTGGACAAGCTATGATATACCACTGTCCTACACTTTCTTGGAAATGACATTTACAAAACAAAATAGGAATAGGTTTTTGGCAAGAATGCTAAAAAGCACATGCTAAATTAACACTACTGTACCTTATTTCATGCTTCATTTCATCTTATATAACTGGTATATTCCTCATTTATAAACCTAAACAGTTATCAGAATTGCTTATCCACCATCTAATTTTTTAGCTTCATGCATCTGTTAAAAATGATATTTTTTGATATTACAAAGTTTAGCATTACATTTTCCCTTAACTATTTGCTTTGGCTCTTTTATTTTAGATAACTTTGATATAAAGTTAGAGTTATGAAGCACTTAAAAGTCAAAAACAAACGGTGCAATGCACTTGTCATCCTCCAAGAATTCACAGACAGTGGAATTTTGGTTATTTTGCATTTGTCGCTATTGCTATATTGCATGTTGTAACATTATTAAGAGCACAGGCAACAGTGTACTTTATAGTAAAAAAACAAAACAAAAACAAGTAGAAAAACTTATATTCAGCCTACAGTCCCAAATATACAATTACCAGATTTATGATTTTTAGTAAGACTTTTAAATTGTTGATTCAACAGTGTGTGCAAGGTGGTACAATTTTACTAATTGTTGCAAAAGCAAAGGCCTGATCCATAAAACAAGAGCTCATCATTCATGATTCATAAAATAAATAATTCATAAATTGTCACATTTAATTGAATGCAATAATTCTTTTACACAGAAATTCATTCTGCTCTTGTTCATAAATGGGCCCATTGTTTAAATCATTATAATCAGTTTTGTATTTTTCTTGATTGACAAATTATGATGTAAATTACGTATGACAGATGCGAGAATAAGACAGACGGTAGTTGTACATTTCACAGATACAAATAATGATTTAGATGACCATACAAAAATGCCATACAAAAAAGTTGACAACTGATTTTATAGTGACATACTGGTATATTCCATTATATGTAAGATCCATATCCATATATTAATGTGTTGATTATTCAAGTTGAAGTGTGTAATTCTTGTTCCACCAAACAGAACAGAAGTAATGAGCCATAGTGGCGTTACACCATGTGATTGCTGCCCACTAGGTTATGGCTCAGACAAAAGAAGAAAGTATTTTAACATCGAAAAAATTACACTCTTTATCTTTAAAGGTGAAGTATGTAGATTCGTCAACACCAGTGACACCTAGCAGAATTTAAAAAATAAAGCATTTCTTCCCCATTTGCGTGTTGCGCCTCCTCCAACTCATCAAAAATACAGCCCTTACAGGAGCTTGTGAAAGTATGTCTCAACAGGTAAACTCTAAGCTGCTACAGTAGCCACACCCCAACTCTCTGTCTGCTACCATAGTACTGAGATAGCTCTCATTAGCGTTTCAAATGATTTGCTCTTATCATCCGATCGTGGTTGTATCTCGTGGTTGTATTAGTGTAACTCGATCTTAGTGCTGCATTTGACACAATTGACCACAACATTCTTTTAAATAGACTAGAAAACTATGTTGGCATTAGTGGAATTGCACTAGCATGGTTTAAATCATACTTATTAGACCGTTATCAGTTTGTAGCAGTAAATGAAGAGATGTCTAATCGATCACAAGTTCAGTATGGCGTACCACAAGGCTCAGTACTAGGACCGCTGCTGTTCACTCTGTACATGCTAATAACCATGTAATAACCTAGAATACTGTCTAACACTTGATGGCTGCTCTGTGAAGTCTTCGTCGTCAGTTAGGAACCTGCGACATATGCTCTCATTAACAAATGCGGAACAATTAGTTCATGCTTTCATGACATCAACACTAGATTATTGTAATGCTCTATTGGGTGGTTGCCCTGCACGCTTAATAAACAAAGGGTCCAAAACGCAGCAGCTCGAGTTCTTACTAGAACCAGGAAGTATGACCATATTAGCCCGGTTCTGTCAACACTGCATTGGCTGCCTATTAAACATTGTGTAAATTTTAAAATATTGTTGATTACTTACAAAGCACTAAATGGTTTAGCTCTGCAGTACTTGAGCGAGCTCTTAACGCATTATAGTCCTTCACGTCTATTGCGATCTCAAAATTCGGGCCAGATGAATATACCTAGAATATCAAAATCGACTGCTGGCGGTAGATCCTTTTCTTGTAAAGGAGCTAAAACTTTGCCACAAAGAACCGGCCAAAGTAAGGATTATGCATTAAACATTTGAATTTTTTATTAATAAACTAGTGTTTTCTGTCAGTTTTCGGTATGAGACGCGCTCCAGTTCACTCGCAGGTGTTGTGCCGAATTTCGACCCCCTGCCAAATTATTACCCCCCTCGTTAAAGTGATTTATACCTGATTGCCTAATCCTAACCCCACCCCTAATCTTAACCCCTCCCCCACAACTAATCCTAAAGCTACCAATGCTAGTGAGGTAACAATTTGGCGGGGGTCAAAATTCGGCACAACACCGGCGCCTCCGTGTACTAATTATATTGTCTAATATATTTACTTCTTATTTATTAATCCGGGCAATTTGTTGATGAAACATTAATAAAAATCAAGATACAATTTATACAAAACGAAATTCACTTTAAAGAAAGGCTTTCTACAAAACAAAACTTAATAAGTGGCCAAAATTATGTCTGACCCAATCCAAATGTTTTCGATATAGGCTATTGGGCATCTTATGATCCTTACTCATCTCATGCGGTTCCCTTTTCATATAGCTAATCAACATAGATGAAATAAAAAAAAATAACATTATAATATTTAAACATATATGAAACGTATGTTTAAGTTTTTAAACTTATATTTAAGCGTCACCCTGCTCCGCTTTACTCGGATGCTCTGGTGTGTGGCCTATACATGCATGCAAAAATAATATGAAACACAACCATGAATGTTGAAAATATTCAAAATCAATTATTTCCCTCCTAGTCACAAATGTTATAAATCATCAGCACGCACTTCATCAACTCACCGCAGACACCAACTATCCCAGATATTTTATCCCATGCCTCGTTCTTTTATGCGTGCATTGAGATGCGGAATAGGCCATATAAAAATGCTGTCATTATAAAAGGTTTCTAGTTTCAATATTGCTTGTTTTTAGTTTACATTTCATGTTGTGACACTTCTCTCGCACATCATGCTGCTACGTCAGAGCGGCCAAAGCGTCAACAGCTTCGCCTTTGTTTCCTTGTATGTGATTGGCTGAAACCCTTTCTGTCGGCGCAAAAGTAAAAAAAAATCGACATCGAAGCGGAAAAAAATAAAAGTCGTTTTTTCGCCGCAGCACATTCGCGTTCGGTGTGGAAGCACTCATTACACAAATAGCTGATCAAAAAATACAACCATCGCGCAAATGATTTGTGCGTCAAAATCGCGTCCAGTGTGAAAGGGCCTTTAGGCTGCATAGATTAGGTCAGCCGGAACTGGGAACACTTCCCTTAAATCCTGATGTACTTGTTACATCATAAGAAGAATGGCATCTGCGCTAATTTTAGTGTCTTTGTTTATCCCGAGGTTTTCCCGCAGCCTGCCGGATCCAGGCCGTATCCAGATCTGACTAGGAGCTTTGCCTGGACCCGATGACAACGCAGTGCTGAAGTGCCAACTAGCCTCTCCCTATGGAGGATCCCTTTCCCACTCTACAGATAAAACTTTGTGATTCCAGTTCGCGTACCCACCCCAAAGTGATAAAATAAAACAAAATTCTGTATCAAATTACAGTTACAGTAAATCCAACCTCTAGTTCCTAAACGCCAGAGGAGAACTGACCCCGACTGAGCCTGGGTTCTCCCAAGGTTTTTTTCTCTCCATTAAGTCACCTAATGGAGTTTTAGGACACCAGTAGGTCACTTGATGGAGTTTTTCGGTTCCTTGCCACTGTTGCCTTTGGCTTGTTCAGTTGGGGATATTCAAATTAATTAACTAAGCATTAATACCATTGATCAGCCCTACCAAACGTGGATGTTTTTTCCACTAAGAAACAAACATTGTTATGTTATTTGATTGATACTGTGAAGCTGCTTTGATAAAATTTATATTGTGAAAAACGCTATATAAATATACTTGACTTGACTTGCTACAGTAGCCACACCCCAACTCTGTCTGCTACAGTAGCCACACCCCAACTCTCAGTCTGCTACAGTAGCCACACCCCAACTCTCTGTCTGCTACAGTAGCCACGCCCCAACTCTCAGTCTGCTACAGTAGCCACACCCCAACTATCAGTCTGCTACAGTAGCCACGCCCCCAACTATCAGTCTGCTACAGTAGCCACACCCCAACTATCAGTCTGCTACAGTAGCCACACCCCAACTATCAGTCTGCTACAGTAGCCACGCCCCCAACTATCAGTCTGCTACAGTAGCCACACCCCAACTATCAGTCTGCTACAGTAGCCACGCCCCCAACTATTGGTCTGATACAGTGGCCACGTCCCCAACTATCAGTCTGCTACAGTATCCACACCCCAACTTTCTGTCTGCTACAGTAGCCACACCCCAACTGTCAGTCTGCTACAGTAGCCACGCCCCAACTATCATTCTGCTACAGTAGCCACACCCCAACTATCAGTCTGCTACAGTATCCACACCCCAACTCTCTGTCTGCTACAGTAGCCACACCCCAACTCTCAGTCTGCTACACTAGCCACGCCCCAACTATCATTCTGCTACAGTAGCCACACCCCAACTATCAGTCTGCTACAGTAGCCATGCCCCCAACTATCAGTCTGCTACAGTAGCCACGCCCCAACTATCAGTCTGCTACAGTAGCCACAATCAGTCTGCTGCAGTAGCCACGCGCCCAACTATCATTCTGCTTCAGTAGTCACGCCCAAAACTCTCTGTCTGCTACAGTAGCCACCCCCCCAACTACCAGTCTGCTACAGTAGCCACGCCCCAAACTCTGTCTGCTACAGTAGCCACACCCCCAAATCTCAGTCTGCTACAGTAGCCACAGCCCCAACTCTCTACAAGCTACAGTAGCCACGCCCCAACTTTCTGTCTGCTACAGTAGCCACGCCCCAAACTCTCAGCCTGCTACAGTAGCCACGCCCCAATTTCTCAGCCTGCTACAGTAGCCACGCCCCACAACTATCAGTCTGTTACAGTAGCCATGCCCCAAACTCTCAGCCTGCTACAGTATCCACGCCCCAATTTCTCAGCCTGCTACTGTAGCCACGCCCCCCAACTATCAGTCTGTTACAGTAGCCATGCCCCAAACTCTGTCTGCTACAGTAGCCACGGCCCCAACTCTCCATAAGCTACAGTAGCCACGCCCCAACTTTCTGTCTGCTACAGTAGCCACGCCCCCCAACTATAGGTCTGCTATAGTAGCCACGTCCCAACTCTCTGTCTGCTACAGTATCCACGCCCCAACTCTCTGTCTGCTACAGTAGCCACACCCCCAACTATCAGTCTGCTATAGAAGCCACACCCCAAAGTACCAGTCTGCTACAGTAGCCACGGCCCCAACTCTCCACAAGCTACAGTAGTCACGGCCCCAACTCTCCAAAAGCTACAGTAGCCACGCCCCAAACTCTCAGTCTGCTACAGTAGCCACGCCCCAATTTCTCAGCCTGCTACAGTAGCCACACCCCCAACTCTCCACCTGCTACAGTAGCCACACCCCAAACTCTCAGCCTGCTGCAGTAGCCGCGCCCCAAACTCTCAGTCTTATACAGTAGCCACGCCCCAAACTCTCCACCTGCTACAATAGCCACCCCCAAACTCTCACCTCCTACAGTACCCACGCCCCAAACTCACACTATTGGTTGAGTTGAAAGTGATTGACAGATCTGAGCAGACGCTCTAAATGCTTTAATGGTGCTTAAATGTTTACACTTTTTGGAAACCAATGAGTGGCATACTAATAGCAGTCAGTGAATAATAAACTGGGTTAAGATAATGTATTTTAACATAACAAATCTTACATACTTCCCCTTTAAAGTAAAATACTAGTTGAGGTCAGTTTGGCTTTGACTAGAACAGGATCAAACCGTCTTCTCTTCCACCCATCGCATCAGACATGAAATGCATTAAGAGAACATATCATCCCTTTCTGAATCTGGAGAGTCCGGCCTTGATATGTTAAACAAGTTCGAAGTTCCTGAGGTCTTTCTGTCTTTGAGAAGTTGGAGCATCTCTGCAAGCTGTGCTTCGAGTGCGCTCATTCTGCTGCTGAGGGAGCTGATGTCTCCTCGCAGCTCCTGCTTCAGCTCCGTAAAACAGGCCTGAAGACTCTGTTCGGGAATGGCGTGGAACGGTCGTTTCCCCTCAGGCTGAATGGGGCTCCGTTCCTGAGGGGTTCGAGCGCTACCGTCACCCATATTGTCCAGTCGCAGGTCACTCTTGGTGATGCCGCTGTCGCACGAGTCCGTCTTCTTGAGGGACAGTTCATTTTGAGACTTAGTCCTGTCTGGTAGCATCTCCATGGACTCGGCTTTGGACACAGGACACCAGGAGAGATCAGACTTGGCTGTGGCTTCTCTAAACCGACCCCAGCCTTTGCTTTTGGGTAGTTCTGCGGACTTATTTCTTGTATAGTTTCCATTAGAGGCCACGGGAGCGTAAAGTTTTGCTCGACATGACGAGGATGATGAGGTGGGGGACGACGTAACCGGAGTGGCTGGACTTTCAGTGACCGTGATGACGCTGGTAGGTGACGTGATCTTGAGCACCATGGTCTCCGCTCTGCCTTTCTCGAGATCCGGTTCTCCTTGACTTGCTCGCTCCGCCGCTAGACGGGCCTCTCTCTGCTGGCGGAACCGCTGGAAGAGACGCCGCACAGGGTGATCTGGAGGTAGATTCAGAGGGGCTTCATTCTTCCTTCGCAGCATCTCCTCTTCCTCCCGTTTGACGTCACTTATTTTACGGAAGACGATCTATATGATAAGAATGAAAACAGTTTATTAGTAAGGGATAATGTACATCCAGCCGCTTGTTATCTCAGAATAAATCCCCGACAGGGTGATGAGGACCCCAAAGCGAAGCGGAGGGGTCTTGTGTTAGCCTGAAGGGGTTTATTCTGAGATAACAACCGGCTGGATGTACATTATCCCGCTTTTAAACGGCTACTTGCCACGTAAGTAAATAATTCGACACAAAATATTGAGTCTAAATATTTGATTAGGTCTTTAAACGCAAAGCTTCAGCGGAGTGAGCAGTTGCTAGCGCAGAAAGTTCAAACTAGATGTACATTTAAGAGATACAGTATACAGTCATACCACTTATTACACAGAATCTCACAACATAAATAATTATGGGGATAAGAGATTTTTATTTCAGATTTAATGGTTTTAAAATCGTACCTGTTTTTTATCCTATAATCCAACAGTTTACAAAACAATTGTCACAAAATGGCAGCAGCTGCGTTTGTGTGAAACAAGAGAGGCCATAATACTGGATGGCATAATTGAATAACTTTACACAAAATATTGATTCAACTGAGTCTTATAATTTTATTAGCTCACCAAAAGCAAACTTCCACAAAGAAAAAACGTTATTAGCAAGCTTATAGCGTTGCTGACTTCAGTAACCCAGATGAGCCTGTGTTATCCGTTTTCAGCGGTTTTTAATCGAGTGCTTTATGTGAAGAAAAGACCAAAATTTAAGTTGTTTCTTATTAAAAAAAACACCCAAATCGTGGCACATTCAATAATGGCATTCAAACCCATTCAAACTGACTCTCAAGTAAGATGATGATGTCCAACATCATCTGATGACGATCATGACGTGACGTGTGTTGATTGCAACATGAAGGACAATAAAAATTAGTAATGCCTCATTGACCCAGAAATGTTCACAGTCCCTGGTCACTGTGTGCTTTCATTGCATCTATTTGGACTCTTGACGCTTGAGCATCTCGAACGATGAGAAGGGAGTCACATGGTTCATTTTAAAGTGTTTGCTAGAAGGGTTAGTCACTGCTATTTTTAGCTTCATGGTACGTCAAAATAAAGCATTTAATATCTGAACAACCTCAATACGTACAACAACCAGCACAATAAAATGTTGCCAGATTAACATTCATCTGTGTTGGATAAAACTAAATGCTACTTAATACCATTGTGCAGAAATATTGCCACAAGCACGTTTTTTCCAGCCTGGATTGGAAAAATCAGTCACTGGTAGAACATCTACTATAGTATAATGGCAAATCTGTGATTTTGTCATGTCTGTTTAAGTTTTGTTTTAGTTTTGTGATTCACTGTTCATCTTTAGTCCATGTGCAATATTCAAATTGGTTAATTGTCTGATTATCTTAATGTCAGTTCTGTTTTTTTCATTGCTTCATGTTAATCAGTTCCACTTTATCATTGGTTGTTGTCATGTGTTTCCCCTTGTCCTTGTATTTAAGCCCTCATGTTTGCCATGTTTACTTGTGTGTTTTTTGTGTATCCTGCTGTTGGTGAGTTTGTCAAGTCTGGGCAGTTTCAAGCCAGGTCTATATTATCAAGTTCAAGTTCTCATGTCCATGCCATGTTCTAGTTTTGTTATTCTGTTTATTAGCGATGGGAGAAACTAAGCTTTTCAAAGCTTTAAATCAATTGAACCAATTGCTTCGCAAAATGATTCACTGTTTCGAAGCGGTCAAAACTGTGTAAATGAAACAAAACTTGCATAAAAACAGCTTTTAAAAACCCATTGCGAATGTTTTATTGAAAGTATAATCTATCAGATGCAATTAACTAATCTAATACCATTACATTTTAAGTGTCTGTATAATATATATTCTTTTATATATTTTCAGGGCTATGGATGGGTCAGCTAAACAGACTACTATTATTCCTTTTAATTACACAAATGCCTCATTAAAATGTCAACAAAGGTATAAAACTCATCAGAGACACTTAGACACTTCATACAAATAGTCATACAACAACATTGTTGTTCCAGGACCAACAAAAGATGCTGATCCAGAATCATGTCTTACTTGGCGAAACCTCTGTGTCCTTCTTCAAACACAGAGTATCATATCTCAGTTTACATCCGAGACAAATGTATCTGGGCCTGCAATGTGCCTTCAGCTTTTAAAAGAGATGGCAATTTTCCAAGTCAACATGAAAGTGGGCGAGGACTATAATATCCTGCAGATATTTCATGCTGTGTTCATACAAAATGGTGGACAATAGCTTTCCATACCCTGGGAGAGTTATCTCACGCGTTTTTACTTAATTATGAATGAACCTGGAGGCGGAATGAAAGAAAGATCCCTGATTTATTATTGCTACCTTCTTATAACTGTTAACTCATAAATGTGATGTGATAAGATTGATGAGATGTCATTGTGGCAGTAGTTCACAATTAATAGTATTCCTCCGTTATTTTCGCATCCGATTATTGTTTGATTATTCCTGCTTCTAATGTAGTTTATTGTTTGATTATTCCTGCTTCTAATGTAGTTGATTTTCACAATTAGGGAAGAAGACTATTAAGGTATTAAGTTTAGTTTGGAAGACTATTAGGGTATTAAGTTTAGTTTGTCTTGTTTAGATTAGATTGATTACTAAAGGAGTTGGAGTGAAGTCAAGTCACCTTCATTTATATAGAGCTTTTTTACAATACAGATTGTTTTAAAGCAGCTTTACAGTGATAACCGGAAAATAATGCAGCAAAGATTGTTTTGGCTGGAAGAAAGTCATTGTCCAGTTTAAGTAAGTTTGTGATTGATTCATTTCCGTTGTAAAGATCATTAGTTATTAACTTAGGGGCTGCTTACTCAACACTGTTTTAACTGAAAACAGAAAACTTTTAATGCGCTCTGGCCGTTCATTTACACATCAACAGTGTTTGGTGGCCTGAGAACGCAAACTTTGAAATAGGTTTCAAAGTGCACGTTTTTGAAACGGGTTTTGAGAGCGATCATCATCTCCGTGTAAACTTCAAAAACATGAATCTGTGAGAACGGTGACGGCATGCATATGCGTATTACGTGTTTAGTCCATAGGCATGAGCGTTTCTTTACAAAGTGACATTGACAATTACTTGTCTGGCATGCATAAATACAGCATTTTTAGTCGTTTAGTCAGAGATTAAATGGTACATTTAAATGTAAAACAGATGAAAATTAAACTTTTTTTGCTATCCTAATTACAAGCAATATGTTCATGCATGTGGAAGCTGTCCTAGTGTGTTAATGATGTTGGTTCATTAATTCATTCCTGTGCACAGACTGACTCAGCAAGACTTTGTTTTCTTACCCGGTCACATGGATCTGCTTCCTGATGAAGCCATTTAGATGCATTGTAAACTGCAAAAATGAATGGATTTTCCATCAGGTCAGACAGATGACTGTGAGATGTGCGGTGGGAGCAGCACTGGACTGCAGGCGGACAATACTCACGAGTGTCATTTTTCTGCATTCGTCCTGTCAAAGCTGAAGATAATGGGTTTTGGAGGTTAGAGAGGTTCATAGTTTATTGCCCAAGTCTGAAAACAACATTGAACATGCTTTTCCTAATGTAGAGGCAGCTGTGGAGAATTACCTTTACTTTGAAATGAAATGAAAAACGTAACATGCATTATTGCTGCACGGCCAAACACGCACTATACAGAAGCCAAAAGTGCTCAAAATTATCTTTATTATCAGAAAGCTATTTTCTTATAATATATTTATACTTTTGCTGTCTAAAATACATCCACATTTGTGTTTATTTCTAGAGAACAAATAATACAGTGTGTGCATTATATAGAATTCACTTTTTAGTGTTCTGTGAAAGAAACAGTCATGTGGCTTTAAAAGACATGAATGTGAGTAAATGATGACCGAATTTTTTTTACATTTTTTACATTTTGGCTGAACTATTTCTTTAAGACATTACAAGAAGGTGTTTCAGTAATGATTTCAGAGTCTTTAAAGAGACTCGGTTAGATTATCCGGCTGTGTGTCATCCCCGCACTTTAAAACATGTTTCCATCTTCATTTACTCGCTGCAGTGAAGATGACTGGTGACAATTTACTGCTCATGATGATCAATAGAGTCACAGGACTTTAAAATTGGCTTCCAATGTCTGTTATTAGCATAGAAGTGAGAGGAAATATGTCTCAAAGATGAATTTCTCCAACAACTCAGAAATCACTGTTCAGCTCTGAAGTGACATCTAAGTCAGTTGTTGAGTTTTTTCTTATGTAATTAAATAGTTATAATCTCTAAATTTAATTATTCACTACTACAACAAAACTCAGTGTAGTAGTAAGCAGTGTACAGTGTAAGCTAGTTCCCTTTCGTAGTCACTACGAGTTACGTCATGACGACGAATGGGGTTTTGCTCAGAAAGCCTATCAACTTCGAGAAACCGCAACAGAACGTTCCACCTGGGGAACCCCAGTGTACCCTTGAGCCGCGGCCTCATCAAGGGGAGGAAAGGCGGAGAAGGTCGCCGAGTGATCAGGGGAAGACAGTGGTGTCTTCCAGGACCTCGTGACCTCCTCATGCACCTCGGGACAGAAAGGTATTGGGGGTGGACGCTGATGGGAAGTAGCGCCCACGGCACCCCAAAACCAATCGTCCAGCCACGAGCGCTCAGGACAGGGCGGAGGAACACACTCTATCCCGATGCTCGCGGCTGCGAGAGAAAGCATGGCTGTCAGTTCGGGATCCGATTCGGAT
>CM060637.1:21412528-21617528 GCA_030578275.1 Meda fulgida
AGCTGCAGCGCACGCTTAGAAGAAACAGAATGTTATTGTCTGCTGGTGTGGAAGCTAATTCAGTTATCATTATAGTTAAGAGTACCATAGAGTACCATGGAGTACAGTAAAGGCCCCCATATATTCATTCATTCATTCATGGGGAAGTTCTTTTTGTTCTTTCTTTGGGAGTAAAAAGAAGTTTGAAATATCTTTTTAACAACACCGCGCACATTTAGATGAATATGTAAATATGTTTTGCACGCTTTCCTTTCAATAATAAATTTGTATAAAAACAGCAGCTTTACAATGTTAAACGTAAAAAAAAAACATTGTCTGTGTCTCTTTCAGTGAGAATTACACTTAAATTCTAATATAAAGCATCTCTCCAGCAATGGCATGGTTTTATTTACAGACAGGGCCTAAGACGAACTTTTTGCCGCACCTGCCAGTGGCCGGTGACTTAAAGTTCCCCTGTAGTCAATAACTGTATCCCTTTAAACTCATCTTTGATCACCAAAATTACACATTTAAAAATTTTTCCTTAAAAAAATGTCTTCATGGCTTAAAATATCATGAATGTAACTCGACACCCTTGCCTCATTTATTATTTGCGGTTCTATGAATATGCAAATGACCCCACCTCCACTCACTCACTCAGCTCAGAGCTCATTGTAACCAATCAGCTCATTGTAACTCAGCTCATTGTAACCAATCAGATCAACCAGTGTGATCATCAACGAGTGGATACAAAAATTGTAGATATCTGTGAAAAATCGCAATTTTCAGGTACAGAAATGAAACATAAATTATTATTAGTTAATAGTTAAATGAAATTAGTTAATAATAAATTAAAAATAGTTACAAAGGTTATTGAGTCAAGAGCAGTGAGTGATTTTTCTTTGTCTTCAGTTGTTTGAGTAATATTAAGTACACAGAAGAAAGCAGGAATATCAGGCTGCTGTCACTTTATGAGCTAATGTACCTATCCCATATACTGATACACATGCATTTTATTTCTCAACTGTTTATGTTCACTTAAGACATAACTGCCGATGTTTACAAGGATGCTCGCCAATGTGAGAGAGCTCAATTCAGTATTTGCATGCTGTCTAAGATGCGTATTTCAGTCGCTTCAGATGTTTACAAACAGAAAACTTCCCACACAGAGAGAACGACTTGAGCTCCCTACCGCGTCTTCTTGTGCTTAAATATTTAAATTGACAAGGACTCAAAAGAAAAAAAAAAGATTTCCACATTAAAGAAGGCGGAGCCTCAGAGCACACCTATTATGTTTTCTAGGACCAATGGTAGTTCAAAAACAGCTGGAGTCAACTTTTTCAGAGAAGTTTGAGTTGGCAAGCTGTTTCAAACTCCCGAAATTAAATTTGTTTGGGCCTGATTGTGATGAAAATGATGTCACACATGTCCATTCTTTGATTTTGGTTGAAATATATCAGGGTCTATTTAGATGTACTACATCTGGCACTACATACATTTGCTTTGTTTTGTGACTTTATTTCAGTCATTTAGAAATAAAGAATTAGAAGTAAATTGGACACATTGTGAAATGAAAGCTTCTCATTTGGGCGGTTGAAGAAAAGTATTTTGGTGCTGTTGTATAATTGTTCTCTTAAAGATGGAAAGTCATTGCTTGTGTTGTGGGAACACCACATACATTATGGTGTATTTACCAGAAAAGTCAATCCGGCATTCTTTTTACCAAGTTATATGTGTGAAAGTGCTAGTGATTCCAGTAACAAAATAAATGTAATAAAGTACCATTTAGATTACGTCATATGCTCTCATTGACAAATGCGGAACAATTAGTTCATGCGTTCATGACATCAAGACTAGATTATTGTAATGCTCTACTGGGTGGTTGCCCTGCACGCTTAATAAATAAACTACAGCTGGTCCAAAACGCAGCAGCTCGAGTTCTTACCAGAACCAGGAAGTATTACCATATTAGCCCGGTTCTGTCAACACTGCATTGGCTCCCTATTAAACATCGTATACATTTTAAAATATTGCTGATTACTTACAAAGCACTAAATGGTTTAGCTCCGCAGTACTTGAGCGAGCTCTTAACGCATTATAGTCCTTCACGTCTATTGATCTCAAAATTCGGGCCAGTTGATAATACCTAGAATATCAAAATCGACTGCTGGCGGTAGATCCTTTTCCTATTTAGCACCAAAACTTTGGAACAGTCTTCCTACCATTGTCCGGGAAGCAGACACACTCTGTCAGTTCAAAGCTAGATTAAAAACACATCTCTTTGACCTAGCATTCACATAATGATGTTTTTTTAACAAAGTTCGGGAGAAGCACGTTCAGATAATTAACACGGGTGGAGCGCACTCAGCAATCATGATTAAAACACGTACAGTATATATAGACTCAGCAATCTCACCTCATTTCTCCGACAGTTTAGCAGCGTCCCTCCACCACCCCTTCTCCACTCTTCTAGTCCTAAACCACTTTACATACGGGGGGGGGGAGTACTCTGGGTTCGGGCCGAATTCCGAGCTCGGAGCTCTCCCCTCTGACAGCACGCCAAATACGCATTATACTTCATTCCCTTTAATTGTATGTAAGTGTGAACTCGTGAAATACATTATCGACTTCTATAATTCAATGTTAGGCTGCATAGATTAGGTCAGTCGGAACTGGGAATACTTCTCTTAAATCCTGATGTACTCATTACATCATAAGAAGAATGGCATCTACGCTAATTTTAGTGTCTTTAGTTATCCCAAGGTTTTCCCACAGCCTGCCGGATCCAGGCCGTATCCAGATCTGACTAGGACCTTCGCCTGGACCCGATGACAATGCAGTGCTGAAGTACCAACTAGCCTCTCCCTATGGAGGATCCCTTTACCACTCTATAGATAAAGCGTTGTGGGGAAATTCGGTTTGCGTACCTAACCCGAAGTGATAAAATAAATCTCTGTATCAAAATTTATAGGCAGGACAAGTAGTTTGTTTAGGCATGATTTGTAGGGAATTACAAACCTGCGCACATATATTCAAACACACATAACTATAGAATCAATTCTTAATGCAAATGTGAACGTCACCAGCGTTTATCACAGGTTCAGTTTAAAGTCTGTTTAGAGAGAACGGTGTCGTCTTAGCGGCCCCCAATAACAAATGATAATTTCATTTGTGAATCAATCAAAACTAACTTTAGCTGGAAAATAACATTATTCAAGAA
This sequence comes from Meda fulgida, assembly GCA_030578275.1. Classification (NCBI taxonomy): domain Eukaryota; kingdom Metazoa; phylum Chordata; class Actinopteri; order Cypriniformes; family Leuciscidae; genus Meda; species Meda fulgida. Next base: position 21,415,728 of record CM060637.1, read on the forward strand.
CCGCTATAAAGCCAAAACAATCTACGTTGTTAAAAGCGCTATATAAATGAAGATGACTTGACATCTAAAATGAGTAGGTTGGGAAACTGCTTTAACAAGAGAATTCTCATCATACTAATTTAGAACTCTGGGGAACTCATTTGAAACTTTGGGGAACTCATTTGGAACTGTGCGGAACTCATTTGGAACTCTGGGGAACTCATTTGGAACTTTCTATTTTTCATGTGAAGTGGTCTAGGCACTCACCCTTTTCCTCAGGTTGTATGTTAACACCAGATTGCGTGAGAAGTGGCCGGCGAAGGCTGCGTAGAACTCCAGAACCTTCTGTAAGGCATCCCGCTTGATGATGTGAAGATCACAGTAGGTCAGTGCACGAACGTTGGCACAAGCCTGAGCTAAATTCACCTCTTTCCAGAACACATCCCCGAACACATCTCCCTTTCCTGAGAGAAAAAAAGCGAGGGGGGACATTGAAAAATGAATTCCTTTAGACTTTCTAATACTTTCAGAGGAATGTCCCGGACTCGTGTATAGAGGTGCAAATTTTCATGGATCACAGCAAACTCAATATGCACTTCAGGATAAAACCGGTCAGGTTGAGAATGTCATTTCAGGGGAACATTAAAAAAATACATGCATATAAATAAGATCCACAGTAAAGTAAAGGCATGGTCACATTCACCATTGTGAATTTACACACATTCCAGTACATTTTTGCAGACAAAAACCATGCCGATTTTGCAATGGGTTGAGGTAAAGTGAATTTGCAGTATTGAACAACAGAATGCTGCTTGGTTTGAAAATGACTTCTTTGTGAGTTGCAGTTCATACATCGCTATATAGGCCGGGAGCCAGGTCCACTCCTCAGGATGTTTTTTGCTACCTTTTTTCACTAATATTTCCTATTATCTTATACCTTGGGCCATCACAAGTTGATAATGACCACCCCCAACTCGGCCCCTTTGGCCACAGGGGCCAAAAAACACCCTTTTTGGGAAAAGCTTTTGGCAGAACTATGTAATTATGAATATTAAGGTACTGCAGCTACATAAATGGTCATATAACCCTAACATTTTGCATAGTGTATCCTGACACATAGGGGAAACTATCAAAAAAAAAATGGGGATTGCTGCCTTTTTACTGTCAAATATCACCCTCAACATATCCCAAAAGACAAAGAAATGTCTGTCCGCCTGACAAATTGTCATCAAAAGGGATCATTTTCAAGCATTCTATTATACATACAACTGCCACAAATGTACATTAAAAACTTCCCAAGTTCATAGCTTCAATTTAAGTCCAAGATTACCTTTCTATCTAGAGGATTACATCGGGTATAACCAAAGATCTCCACTGTACCTGAAATCGAAGAAAACGGAACTTTCAAGCATTACTATTCCATTTGGGATTTTTGCATATGAACAATAGAGGAGCGCGGGGCACAACCTAACGCGGGGTTAAATGTAACACGGACCTTTTACATAGTTAGTCAGGATCAAGCAGGTTGTCTTTCTGCTCTTTTTCTCTCGCTGCCAGAAAGAGTGTTTTGACACCATGCAAGTAAATTTTTTCATCATACTTTTTTTTTTGGGTTTCTGGGTTGGGTGTGTACGTCACCAAATCGAACTTTACATTACCTTAATCACTGTCTTGTTGGCTAAAACATAGCACCATTTTGAAACATATCAGCAACTCCTAGATAACTCCTAGTTAGCTAGGCTTACAATATGTTTTACACAGCAGGGTTAGTTGTATCACAGTGTTAAAACTAAGCTGCCAAGTTAACAATGATAATGAAAAGAAAACAGGGAGCCACACAACTTTTCAGGTTTCAGTATTTATGTATATATTTAACTTTGTTGGACCTTCACAAACAATGTTGGCATTTTTTTTTTTACTATGCATTGATCCATGTTTATTTATTTAAATATAGCCTGTTTTTCATTCAATAAACCATTTAAAATGTGGGAATATTAGTGTATTGTATTAGTGTAGAATATAAACTCTCATTCATCATTTTCCTCCTCTTCCTCATCTTCACCTATATTCGTATTGATTTCATCAGTCAAGTCCTCTTCATCAGTTTCATTTTCTGCCAAGACATCAACAAGGGCTTTGGGGATGACGGGCCCTCAAACCATAGTGGTTCTAGCTTACCTGTCTCTGTGCTTATGCGAAATCCATGGTCGAGAGGGCTTGGGATTTCCGGTTAGTGCTCATAAGCCCTCTTCCAAATGCATAATTGAAAAATTACTCTTTTCATGTGCTGAAGGAGGACCCTCTTGCAAGGTGGGAAGGTTGAGAGGTCAACGGAGAGACTTCAAGACTTGAGCCACACATCTTCTTGACTTTAATCTCTCTTGCCTCATCAACTTTCTTGATTCCACGATTAAAAACGTAGAGGCGACAGGTGAACTCTTGAACGCCGCTGAGAATCTGTTCATCGAGCTCCCAAGAGTTCCCCACTTCAGCAAAGATCTGAATAAACTTTGAATTCTGATTAAGAATCTTCATCTGACGGACCTTCCCTTTGACTTTGAATGCTGAAGTGCAGGCAGCACCAGTGAACGAAAGCAAGGCCAGAAGAGCTGAAATGTGTTCCTGTGAGTAATCTTCAGCCAGCTGGTTGATGTTGATTAGTCTCCCATGTCAAAGATGATGTAGACAGTTGATGACTTGGCATAATACAGGAGGATGAAGAAAAGAGTATTTTGACTAACTATGTAAATGTCACAGTTCTGTCACCCTTGTCTGGGTTCTCTTTAGAGAGGTTCTCTCGTATTGCGTAAGTTTAGCTTACGCTACGGGAAAGATTCATCTTCTCGAGATATTGAAGCCAAAAAATTATCCTTACTTTTGTATTTATTGTCAACGCAGTGCAGCAGCTAGCAGACCTAGAGCAGGCCATCTCGCGTGCTCATAGGCTGCCCTGCGGGCAACTGCTGCAGCCTACCAGGGAGCCCGGCGTGACGTCACGCCCAATGAAGGGCGCCCGCGCCTTCATAGCATCACAGCCCGCCAGAATGGGCGCGGCTTAGCGTATAAAAATAGGGGCTGTAGGCTGACATCCCTGATTTTTCGTCTCTTCAGCGAGCTCTTCGCATCGCTGGATAAAGCCACCGCCGCCGTTGAACAAGCGAACAGCCAGCTTAGGACAGCGCTGAGGAAGCCGGCCGTCTCGCCACCTTCAGCCATCCGTGCGAGCTACGCTATCCGGCGACGTATCCTTTACTTACTTATTCTAAAAGAGCAGCGAGTGTCTTTTTTAAGATGCCTCGCGTTTCCTGCGGCTCGTGTAGGGCCCCGCTCAGCGACGGAGACTGCCATGTCATCTGCGCTCTCTGCCTGGGCCTTGAACATGCGGAGCTAGCCCTCGGACACGGGGGCTGCGAGTTCTGCGAAGCGCTTCCGCTGTCGACCCTGCGGGCTCGACTCGAAGCCTTCAACTCGGAAGCAGTCACTCCGCCTTGTCCGGGACCGCGCAAAAAGAAGCACCGCTCCCAGAGACAGCCGGAAGCTGTGGCCACAGCGACTCGCTCGCCGGAGGACCTCCCTCGAGCTTCGCCTTCACCTCCCCCCCTCACCGACGCGCAGCTGCCGCTTACGAGCCTCAATGCCGTCGCATCTGAAGATGAGGTCGAGGAACACGCCACAAGGGACTGCTGCTCCATCCTGGCATCGGATAGCGAGGAGTGGTCACTTCACTCCGACTCCTCGTCGATCCAGGAATCCGGCCGTACCCGCGGTGGAGCTGACGCGGAACTGATGCGCCTCTTAACACAGGCTGTCGACCGACTCGGGCTCGAGTGGTCGCTGCCGAAGGAACCCGTGCCGAACAGGCTCGACGGATGTTTCCTCCAGAGCCGCTCAGCGAGCAGGCCCGCCCCGTTCCTGCCTGAACTCCACACGGAGCTAACGAAGTCTTGGAATGCACCGTTCTCCTCTAGACTTCAGTCCCATGCCTCCGCGTCGCTCTCCCAAGTGGACGGCGCCGCCGAGAGAGGGTATGCGGCTATTCCCCCGGTGGAAGAGGCGGTCGCAGCGCACCTTTGCCCTCCCTCCGCGAGATGGCGGTCACGGTCAGCCCTCCCGTCAAAAGCCTGCAGAGCCACGTCCGCCTTGGTCGGCCGCGCTTACGCCTCCTCCGGCCAGGCCGCGTCTGCTCTCCATTCCATGGCTGTGTTACAGATCCTGCAAGCCGACCTCCTCCGGGAGTGGGACGAGAAGGGCCGGGATCCAGCTGCGGTCACAAACTTGAGAAGTGCGACGGATCTCTCTCTCCGCGCCACCAAAACAGCAGCTCAAGCCATCGGACGAGCCATGGCCGCTTTAACCGTCACAGAGAGGCACCTCTGGTTGACGCTTGCGGATATGAGGGAAGCTGAGCGCGCCACTTTTCTGAACGCGCCGCTCTGGTCTCTTCGGCCCAGAGGTGATCGGGATCGTTGACCGTTTCTCCGAGGTACAAAAGACCACGCAGGCCATGAACCTCTTCCTGCCGCGACGCTCAAGCTCAGCTACAGACCGCTCTCATGAGAAGCAAGGCCAGCCTCCTGTACGAGCCAACACACAGCGTCCAGCACAGCCCCAGCCTTCGCAGCGACGCCAGGGCGGCCGCCCTAGGTCACGCTCAGACAGCCGTCATAGACCGCCACACCCCAGAGGGCCTCGGCAGAAGATTGTGTTAAAGTCTGAGCACGCGAAGCCCTCCTAACAAAGAGATAGAAAAGACGCGCGTGTCCCGCTGCGGCCGGTCCGCCGTCAAAATTCATTTCCCTGTCAGTCCCCTACAAACAGGCTACTTCAGTGGTTCATTTAGCAAACCACAGCCTGCACACAAACGCCGTTTTCACGGCGAACCAGAGAAATCTAAAAAAGAGTACAATATCTGGTCCGGCTCGCGCCGGTGGTGTTTTAAGTGTAGTGAAAGTGCCCGCGCCCCAGTGTTCACCCCTACACACAAGCACATCAAATCTCAGGTCGATCACAGAGCACACTCTCATAAAGCGCAGAAAAGCCGCTCGAGTGTTGAATGTAAGAAATGTGTCCACAGGTCTGTGCCCACTATCTGCCCGCTCTGTTACACGGTCAAAAAAGCAGGTTATGAGTCTCGTGCCCGCCGGAGAGCGTTCACGCTTACTAAACACCTCCCCTTGGGCTCCGCCCGCGCGTTTAAGTGTTATCACGAAATGCAGTGCAGTGATAAGACGCTCCCCATCCAGTGCGACCGGGGCGTCGAACACACTTGTAAGTCTCGTGCCCGCGCACACGCGCTCACGCTTACAGGAAGGTTTTCCGCCCAGAGCGCTGCTCGCGCGTCAAAAAGTGGAAAGAAAATGTTCCCCATTCCTTATGATTGGGACATCTCACATAAATCAGCCGTTTTCGGGTTTCAGCGAGCAGCCATTGCCCAGAACCGACAGCGCGGGCACCGCGTTTTCGAGTTGAACACGGAGGCCATTCGCCCCCTAGCGGCTCACATAGCCGCGTGGGAAAATATGCCAGGGATTTCAGAATGGGTGTTGGGCATAATAAAGCAGGGCTATACACTCCAATTCCGTCGGCGCCCCCCGCGCTTTCGAGCCCGGACCGCGACGAGAGTGAATGCGGAAGTAGCACACCTACTTCACGCAGAAATAGCGAAGCTGCTATGCAAAAGGGCCATAGAAAAGGTACCGCCTTCTCTGAGTGAGTCAGGCTTCTACAGCCGATATTTTCTCGTACCCAAGAAGGACGGAGCCTTCGGACCTATCCTAGATCTGAGACATTTGAACAAAGCGCTTGCGAAAAGACCGTTCAAAATGCTTACGACCAGAAAAATCCTTGCGCACGTTCGCCCGAGGGACTGGTTTATTTCTCTAGATCTGAAGGATGCCTATTTTCAGATTCAGATAATACCCCGTCACAGGCAATTTTTGAGATTCGCCTTCGACGGTCAGGTATATCAATACACCGTCCTGCCGTTCGGCCTGTCTCTAGCACCCCGTACATTTACGAAGTGCATGGACGCGGCGCTCGCCCCCCTGAGGAGTCAGGGGCTGCGAATAATGAACTATCTGGACGATTGGGTGATATTGCCGCAGTCAGAGACAGAACTGCTATCTCACAGAACAGTGCTTAGTCACCTGGAAAGTTTGGGTCTCACGGTCAACTGGACCAAGAGCTCATTAATGCCCAGCCAGTGGATTGCCTTTTTAGGAATAGAACTGGATTCTGTGGCCATGACGGCTCGTTTATCGACACAGCGCGCGCGCCGTGTTCGCCACCTAGCCGCATCTTTCCAGAAGGGCAGCTTTCTCCCTTTGAAAACGTTTCAAAGGATGCTAGGCGGTATGGCATCAGCTGCAGCGGTGCTTCAGCTGGGCTTACTGCGCATGCGCCCGCTCCAACGCTGGTTGAATGCTCGCGTGTCTCGCCGAGCTTGGGTTTCTGGCGGCCAGAAAATCAGAGTGACTCAGACCTGCATAGCGGCTCTGCAGCCTTGGTTAGTAGCCGATTGGTACCAGCAGGGAGTGACGATGGGAACCTTCTCTTATCGGAAAGTCGTTTCGACAGACGCGTCCAACTCGGGATGGGGCGCGCTGTTCGAGGGCAGACCAGTCTTTGGCCAGTGGTCAGACCAGGAGAAGTGTTTTCACATAAACTGTCTGGAAATGATAGCGGTCGAGAACGCCCTGAAGTGCTTCCTCCCGTTCATACAGGACCAACATGTTCTTGTCCGCTCGGACAACATGTCTGTGGTGTCCTATATAAACCGTCAAGGCGGTGTCAGATCCAGAAATCTCTGCAATCTGACGGAACGCCTCCTTATTTGGTCACAGATGCACCTGCGCTCGCTGAGGGCGGCGCATGTGCCTGGCCATCTAAATGACGGCCCAGACAGACTATCCAGGGACAATGTTCCTCCAGAGGAGTGGTCCCTGCACCCCCAGACGGTCCTGAAACTGTGGCGCCTGTTCGGCAGGGCGGAAGTCGACCTATTTGCGTCGAGAGACAACGCTAAATGTCCGAGGTTCTTTTCAAAGGACGAGGACGCGTTGGCCCAGGTTTGGCCCAGCCTCCCACTATATGCTTTCCCTCCGGTCTCTCTGTTGCCACAGGTGATCAAGAGAATCAGGGAAACGCGCCACCCGGTGCTCCTCATAGCCCCGCGTTGGGAGAATCAGAACTGGTTCCCGGAACTAGCACGGCTGTCACGCACAGCTCCGTGGCCGATTCCGGTGAGGGCGGATCTCCTCTCTCAGGCTCACGGTACGATCTGGCATCCCCATCAAGAGCGCTGGTCTCTGCACACATGGTTGATCAACGGGTACTCGTTACCCTGCCAGAAGGAGTGATGAACACGATCACGCAGTCTAGAGCTCCTTCCACGAGAAGGCTCTACGCGTCCAAATGGTCGGTGTTCTCCAGATGGTGCACCGTCAGAGGTCTGGACCCTCGGACATGCGAGGTGGCGCATCTGCTCACTTTCCTACAAGAGTTCTTGGATAAGGGGAGATCCCCATTCACACTCAAAGTATATGTGGCGGCCGTTGCAGCGTTCGCAGAACCGACGCATGGCCAATCACTAGGAAGGCATGAATTGGTCCTCCGCTTCCTTAGAGGAGCTAGAAGGATGAACCCGCCGCGCCCCCCGTCGGTTCCTGTGTGGGATCTTTCATTGGTCCTCGAGGCCCTGAAAGCTTTTCCATTTGAGCCACTAGAATCCATGGAGTTGAAATACCTATCTCTGAAAACCGTTTTTCTGACTGCACTGTCGTCAGTGAAACGTGTGGGGGACTTGTACGCGCTGTCTGTCAACGCGTCGTGTCTCGAGTTCGGGCCGAACGACTCTAAAGTCATCCTCAGACCTAGACATGGCTATGTTCCTAAGGTGATGGGCACTCCATTCAGAGCGCAAGTTATTTCACTATCAGCTCTGCCAGCTTCTGACAGTGAAAACGATGTGAATCCCCTCTGCCCTGTCAGGGCGCTGAGGTGTTACGTTACGCGCTCCGCCTCCTTCAGGCGTTCAGAACAGCTCTTTGTTTCGTTTGGTGGGCGCACCAAGGGTCTCGCCGCCTCGAAACAAAGCCTGTCCAGATGGATAGTGGACGCTATAGCAATGGCATATCCGTCAACAGGTCTGCAATGCCCTCCGGGCATCAGGGCTCATTCCACGAGGGGCGTTGCCTCATCGTGGGCGTGGTCCAGTGGGATTTCTATCCATGACATATGTGTAGCGGCGGGCTGGAGCTCCCCGTCTACGTTTTATAACCTAGAAGTTCCCGCCTTGCAGGCTAAACTTTTGTCAGTCTAAAGGAGATGTGTATTCTGCCCAGATCTTCCTGCTCAGATCACTCTCGTGACTCAGTTCTCCTGGTTGAACTGCACCAGTAGGGTATGTGCCATGTGCCTATACAGACCAGCGCGCTGCTCTGTATTCCCTATGTGTGCTTAGATGCAAGTGATGGCCCGCGTGGCTGGCCACCTTATTTCTTCCATTTATTGGGTTCCTCTGAAAGTTTGGGGACTCATGGTGGATGCTTGGCGCGCACGGCGTTGACAAACTGTTCCCGTAGCGTAAGCTAAACTTACGCAATACGAGAGAACCTCTCGTAAGAGAACGATACTCGGTTACTTGCGTAACCTCGGTTCTCTCTAGAGAGGGAACGAGTATTGCATAACCGGCCGTGCTCGCGCCACGAGCGACTTTGCTTCAGTCGACGAAAAACCAGGGATGTCAGCCTACAGCCCCTATTTTTATACGCTAAGCCACGCCCATTCTGGCGGGCTGTGACGCTATGAAGGCGCGGGCGCCCTTCATTGGGCGTGACGTCACACCGGGCTCCCTAGTAGGCTGCAGCAGTTGCCCGCAGGGCAGCCTATGAGCACGCGAGATGGCCTGCTCTAGGTCTGCTAGCTGCTGCACTGCGTTGACAATGAATACAAAATTAAGGATAATTTTTTGGCTTCAATATCTCGAGAAGATGAATCTTTCCCGTAGCGTAAGCTAAACTTACGCAATACTCGTTCCCTCTCTAGAGAGAACCAAGGTTACGCAAGTAACCGAGCATCGTTTTCTCTTGGTTTAGTGACAGAGCTGTGACACTCCCAGTTTGTCATGTGTTTGTGTTTGTCTGGTCTGTTGTGAGCACATGGCTGTCATGTTATTTCTTGTGCCATGTGCTCTCCTGTCTATTGTCTAACCCCGCCCATCTTGTTATCTCGTTATTGGTTAATGTCCCCCACCTGTCTGCCTTGTTACCGCTTTTGTTTGTTGCCCTATTTAATCTCCCTGTGTCTTCAGTCCTTTGCTGGAAAAGGATACTAAATGTTATGAGGTGTTTATGTGGGATAGATTTAGTGATGGGCAGATCGAGGCTTCGTGAAGCAATGAAACAGTCGAAGCAAATGTGCCATTTTGTTTCGAGGCTTTGAAACAATCCGAAACCCGTCTCCACGGTGACACCTAGTGGTCACTTGCAGGTGTTGATCTGAAACAACCTTTACAAAAAGCTAATAAAAAAAGTGTTTTTTTTTTTTTATTATTATTGTATTTTTGTAATATATGAAGCTTGTAACCTGTAGTCTCTTCACATTGCATAATGTGATTTTGGTCATGAAAAATGAATATTAATAAAAATAAATCAAGCCACAATGTCTCCCTTTCTTATAGATTTTTATTCAAAAATATTAATTTCTCTGCTGTTGAAGGACTCAGCCTACTTCTTTTTTTACAGATAATTTCAGCAGCCTTTGAAAAAATTCTCTCACAAGGGACACTTGTTGCTGGCATACAAAGATATTTTTTAGCTAGGACATACAAATGAGGAAAGATTACTGCTCTCTCTTTCCAGTAAGTTAGAGGATCATGAGTTCTGGGCAAAAACGCATCGCTGAGGTATTTTTTCACTTCCACTGTGGCATCAGCTGTAGGATTGTGTATCATCTGGGTCTCACGGATACGATTGTCAAAATGTTCCCATAAACTGTCTTGTGTTTCAACTGGTGTTGATGATGATGGGCCTGATGTTGACATTTGTGGTTCTGAATTAAAAGAAAACGGCAATTAGTAACAAATCATAAACTGACAACACATATGAAGTATAAATTTCATGAATCACATTACATAAGATAACATAGACTGAAACTCACCAGGAGTTGTGTTTGAACGCATCAGTGAAGCACACTCCAGTGTGATGTGCTTTTCAGCATCCAGGGCTTTGGCAGGATTTCCAAAAGCCACATTTTTAAACCTTGGGTCCAGCAGTGTCAGTAGCAGGCCTTGGTACAGGGGGAACACTACCATCCTCTGCACCCTGCAGAATGGCAGGATGAATGCTCCTCAAATGGCGCATCATGGATGATGTATTGTTGCAGTAGGCTAGCTGCCGATCACAATACACAGATCTCACTTTATTTGGGGTTTCCAAATGGAAATGCTCCCACACCACAGATGTACGGCATCTCTTCTGTGGAGCCTCCATTTCTATCTATCTATCTATCTATCTATCTATCTATCTATCTATCTATCTATCTATCTATCTATCTATCTATCTATCTATCTATCTATCTATCTATCTATCTATCTATCTATCTATCTATCTATCTATATGTATCTGTAATATATGTATCTATCTATTAATCTATATATATATATATATATATATTTCTATCAATGCATCTATTAATGTGTCACTATATGTACTCTGTGTGTCTCTAAGTCAATGTGTAAAAGTAAATTAAATCCTAAATATAACTAAACAAATCGCACTATAAATGTAACTATATCACCAAAAATCCGCTATCTCAAAACCAAACTCCTCTCACAAAAACCCACGATATGAAAATGCGTTGACAAAACTTTTATACTGTGTGATTGTGTGATTTGTTCCCGAACCGACCAATCAATGAAACCCTGATTCGGCGGAGCACTCCACCTGATGAAACACTTAGACGCTTCATTTAGCCGTTGTCACGTGACGTGGGTGTTTTGAATCACGCTTCGGATCAGTGTTTCGAATCATCTTTGCTTCGGGATCTCGCAAAGCTTCGGAACGTCTGTTTCGTCTGTTTCGCGCCAGCCATCCTTAGATAGATTGGGGTGCAACAAGGTCAGCATTAAAAACCATATATACAGATCTAATGAGATCAGCGTTTGACTATGGCTGTATAGCATATGGATCTGCCTCCAAGACAAGCTTAAACAAACTTGATGGTATGCAAAATCAAGCAAAGAGGATAATTAGTGGTGCAATAAAAACTTCTCCAGTAGCTGCAATTCAGGTAGAGGTGGGTGAGATACCACTGCATTTGAGGAGGGACCAGCTAGCACTGGTATACTGGGCAAATATCTGGGGGCATAAAGAGAACCATGTCTCAGACAGTATTAAGGGAATGTCAGGAAAAAAGAAAGTATGAAAATTAAAAGTTATAAAAGATAAGGTGAATAACATGGGAATTGGTTCTCTGAATATCAGCCCAACAGTGGCATATCCAGTAGTGCCTCCTTGGATGTTAGAAGAATTGAAGGTTGATTTAGGACTATTGGAGGAAAGGAAGAAAGATGGAGTGGATAAGTATGGGGTAAGCAAATATATAACAGGAAAATACAAAGAGTGTGTAAAGGTTTTTACAGATGCATCTAAAAACATTGAGAAGAGAGTAGGGGTAGCTTATGCAGTCCCTGAGGTGGGAATAATAAAGGCAAAAAGGATAAATGATGACCTAGCAGTGTATACTGCAGAACTGGTTCCCATATGGTTAGCACTCTTGTGGCTAGAGTCTAACAATTGTCTGCAGGCAGTGATTGCCTCTGATTCAAGTTCAGCAATGTTCAGTATTCAGAACTATTGGTCTGATTCAAGGGAAGATATTTTAATTGAAATTTTACAGCTAGCAAATGGAATACAAGCATCAGGAAGGAGGGTGACATTCTTATAGGTTCCAGCCCATATAGGAGTGGAAGGTAACGAAATGGCCGATGAGCATGCAAAGAGAGCAACAGATAAAAGCAATATAGATATAGATGTAAAGTATAGTAAAGCAGAGATAAAAAGTATGGTTAAGGCTAAAACTATTAAAAAGTGGCAACATATCTGGGATAATGGGTGCTCAGGAAGACATATATATAGGATACAAGGGAAAGTGGGAAAAGACACACACATAACCAGATCAAGACAGGAAGAAATTGTGCTGACTAGGATGAGGTTGGGTCATACAAAGTTGAATAGTACAATGTTTTTAATAAAAAAGCATGGAGATGGAAATTGTAAGTATTGCCAGAGTAATATGGGCTAATATGAGTAATATGAGTAATTCTTGCGTCCCCCGGGTCAACTGGGAAGCTTTGTAGAGGAGCTGGATATGCTGCTTTCCTCTTTCCCTGAGGATGGCATCCCACTTGAAGTCTGTGGCGACTTCAACATTCATCTAGAGAAGCCGTATGCAACAGACTTCATCTCTCTCCTAGCCTCCTTCGATTTCCAACGGCTTATCACCACAGGTACTCACAAGTCAGGCAACCAACTGGACCTGGTTTACACACGCAACTGCATCACAGACAATATTTTGGTGAAACATCTCAATGTTTCAGACCATTTCCTCATTACTTTCAATCTACAACTCACTTCCCATGCATCACCAACTCCCCTACCAGTTACTTTCAGACTAAACCTGCGCTCACTTTCTCCGTCCCTTCTTTCCTCTGCTGTGTCATCTTCTCTTCCCTCACCCTCGCATTTCTCATCTATGGATGTGAATACTGCAACGGATACTTTATGCTCCACTCTAACCTCTTCTTTAGACAACATCTGCCCACACTCCTCCAGGCCAGCACGTGAACACATATAATAATTAAAAAAAATATATAATAAAAAAACAGATATAATTGATGTTCAACAAATAAAAAACAGATATAATACAGATGAGCAAATGATACTTTATCATTTGCTCATCTCTATTATATCTGTTTTTTATTTGTTGAACATCAATTATATCTGTTTTTTATTAGGGTTGCTGAATATTCGATCCCTTACCTCAAAATCGCTCATAGTTAATGATATGATTTCAGATTATAATCTAGATGTGCTGTGTTTGACAGAAACCTGGCTAAAACCAAACGATTACATTACTTTAAATGAGTCAACCCCACAAGATTACTGTTATAAACATAAACCTCGTCTAAAACGCAAAGGGGGAGGTGTTGCTGTAATTTATAGTAATATTTTCAAAACCACTAAGAAATCTATTTTTAAATATACTTCTTTTGAAGTGTTGGTGCTTAATGTAAAAATATATAGTGTAAACGATAAATCACGTTTGAGATTTCTGCTGGCTACTGTATACAGGCCACCAGGGCACCATAAAGATTTTATCAAAGAATTTGCGGACGGACTTTCTATCAGAATTAGTATTGGCTAACGATAAAGTACTAATTGTTGGTGATTTTAATATACATGTAGATAATGAAAAAGATGCATTGGGATTGGCACTTAAAAACATTGTAAACTCAATTGGAGTTAGACAACACGTGTCAGGACCCACTCATTGGCGAATCAGACTCTAGATCTAATACTATCACATGGAATAGATGTTGATGCCGTTGAAATTCTGCAGCAGAGCGATGACATCTCAGACCATTATCTAGTCTCATGTAAATTACATTTAGCCAAGGCTGCAAAGCCGACTCCGTGTTATAAGTATGTTAGACCTATAACTTCTGCCACTAAAGATTGCTTTATCAATAATCTTCCTAATAGGTTTCATCATCTCAGCATCCCGGATAGCTTAGAAGAACTTGATATTGCAACAGAAACTTTTAACTCTCTCTTTTCCAGCACTTTAGACGCAGTTGCTTCGTTGCGTTTAAAGAAGATTAAAGAAAATAGTCCAACGCCGTGATAAACGAGCACACTCAGGCCCTTAAGAGAGCAGCCAGAAAAATGGAGCGCAACTGGAAGAAAACAAAACTAGAGGTATTTCGGATTTCATGGAAAGAGAGCTCGATTGCTTACAGAGAGGCTTTAAAAGCTGCTAGATCTGCTTATTTTTCAACCCTATTAGAAGAAAATAAACATAATCCTAGGTATTTATTTGAAACAGTGGCTAAACTAACGAAAAAGAAAGCTTCAAGCACAAAAGTTTCCGGGCAACACAGTAATGACTTTATGAACTTTATGAAGATTGATAATATCAGGGACAAAATTATAACTATGCAACCATCTACTACAGTATCGCATCAGGGAGTGCATTGTAGTCTCCCTGAGGAAAATTTTTTATTCATTTGTTGCTATAGGAGAGGAAGAATTCTGCAAACTCGTTAATTCATCTAAATCGACAACTTGTATGTTAGACCAGTGGTTTTCAAACTTTTTCAAGAGGGACCCTTTCCTTTTCTTTTTTTTTTTTTGAGCGACACATAGGCTTGTGCGCAGAACAAAATCAGCTCAGCACTTTTTTAACCACTTCTGATGAGGCACGTGCACTTGCTGATCCCTTGACGCGATAGAAACGCAAAGTTGATTCTGAAATAATTTGATCAAGCTATAGGCCTACATACAGGATTTTTAACCGAAATAATTGAAAGCGAAAGTAAAAGTAAGGGGCATTATGCTCACGTACTCTCATTAGAATCAAAATGTTTCAACATTCGCGATGTATTTGATGGTAAACTACTTTATTATAGGCTTTGTAGCAACTTCACTCACGTTGCAATATCGACAGGGAAAAAAAATCATCCTTTTCACATGCGCAGAAATGTGCTTGGAAACATCACAGTGGAGTGGTGCTTACGCTGAATGATACGAATTGTAGGCTATTACTGACTATTTAAACAGACCAGTGTGATTTTTATATTAGGTTGACTATTTTATTATCATATTTTATTTCGGCTATAATGAACAGGCTGCAATGTCAAGCCTGGAATGGTGTGTGTGTGTGTGTGTGTGTGTGTGTGTGTGTGTGTGTGTGTGTGTGTGTGTGTGTGTGTGTGTGTGTGTGATGCCACTTTGTCATAGAGGACATCATTCAAACTGCAAAGTGTTTATTCATATTTGTGTACACTCGCATTAAAACACAACATTGTGCTTTTGTCAAACTGTAAACTCTTGTCAAACTTAACCTACAACTGTCACCCAACCAAAATCACACACAGTTTAAAAGCAAACATTTATAATTCAAATGATAATAAAGTTAGTGTTAATTACAATTTTAAGGAAAACAAATATATTGATCTGAAATGTGTGTTGCTGCCAATGGAGCGAACGAGAGTGTGTTGCGGAAGGAACGACGAGTGTTTGTGTGTTGCTGCCGATGGAGCGAACGTGTGTGTGTGTGTGTGTGTGTGTGTGTGTGTTGCGGATGGAGCGAACGAGTGCGTGTTTTGTGTATATTAATGAGAAGGGTGGGCCTGCTTATTCTGCATAATCTGGTCCCAAGCTGGTTCGCAGGACGAGAGTGCAACACGCATGTCAGGAGAAGCATTCAGTTTGTTTCGTTGTTTCGTCTTCATTTTGGTTAAAACTGAGAATCCAGTTTCACACATATATGTAGTGGTGAAGGGTAGTAGCAAAGAAATGCTTGCTTTGCTCAGCATGGGGTACTCGGTGAAGAGGCCAACCCAGAACGAAGACAATTTTTCTGTTTTGTGACGGGTTTTGTCTTTGTTAGTGCTGTCACTGGTTAGTTGGAGGCATTTCTGATTCTTCACAAGGAGTTAAATTCAGTTCAGCAATTGAATCTGGAGTTTCAAAGTCAAAGGGATTTTTCACCCATCGCTTGTCTTTTAATTCATCAAACTTCTCCTGGGGAAAGTAGCGAGAAAATTTCCCCATCAGTGCATCAAGATGTGACTGAATGAGATGCGTCAGGTCAGCGACCGATTCCTTGGGCACGTCGTTTTCTTCAATGCGTTTCATCATTGTCGGGAACATATAGTAGCTCGAGGTTTTGAGTCGCAGCTCCCAGAGTTCGAGTGATTTCTGGAAGGCCTGAATTTGTTCGCAATGTCTGAAAATGTTGTCATCCCGTCCTTGTAGTTTTAGATTCAGTTCGTTTAGAACAGAAAATATGTCAGCGAGATAAGACAGGGTTAAAAGCCATTTCTCATCACTGAATGAGCTTGCGAGAGGTGACAGTTTATCAGTAAGAAAAGCTTGTATTTCCTCCCTCAATTCGTAAACTTGGCTGAGCACCCTGCCCTTTGACAGCCATCTCACGTCTGTATGGAAGAGTAAATGTTTGTGCTCGGCTCCCATTTCAATACACAGTGCCTCGAAAAGACGGCTATTAAGAGCACTGCCTTTAATGTAGTTCACAACTTTGACAGTATCTCTCATTACTACTTCAAGCTCAGGTGGGATTCCTTTTGATGCCAAAGCTTCACGATGAATAAAACAATGATACCAAACAATATTCTGTCCTGCTGCATCCTTAATCCTTCTGACAACTCCGCTATTTTTGCCAGTGAGGTTGGCCGCGCCGTCGCTGGTGATGCCTTTGCAATTGGCCCAATCAAGACCGCACTTTGTCATGAAAGCATTTAATTGTTCAAAAATATGTGCTCCTGAAGTGCTAGAAGGCAATGTTAGGCAGCACAGAAGTTTTTCAAGAAATTCACCTTGCCAAATGTACCGAACATAAACCAGTAATGTAGCGCTTGATGCAACGTCAGTGCTCTCGTCCAGCTGAATAGCAAAATCCCTCGCTGACTTCAGTCTCGCTATGAGCTGGTCTTCTAAATTCTGGGCAATATCCACAATTCGACGTGTCACTGTATTATCACTAAGAGGAATTAATTTTAGCTTTTCAGATGCCTTTTCATCAAGAACTGTATTAACTATGTCCAGTGCAGCAGGCAATATTAATCTCTCTGCAATTGTATGTGGCGCTTTTTCTTTAGCAGCACGATATGAGACTTTATAAGATGCCAAGTGCAATTTGTGATTGTGTCACACTTCTGCTGAGTAACTGAGCTGATGACTGAATTTCTTGAGACTTCCTCTGAAAAAAAGATAACGGTTTGTCTGCAAGATTTGCATGGCGTGTACTTAAATGTCTTTCCAACTTCGCTGGCTTCAAACTTTCATTTGCCAACTTTTCACCGCATATTACGCACATTGGTATTGCTGCATGGACTGCGTCCGAACAGTTGACAAACCCAAACTTCAAAAAATCATCTTTATATGGCCTTACTCCGGGTTTCTGCTTTTTCTTTGCTGGGAAAGTACTACTCTGTTGACATGCATCCCCTTCATTATCTTCCCTGCTGATCTCCGCTGTTCGCGGCAGGGTTTGATGGCTGACCGCGGTTTCTGCTGCTTCATTTAAAGGGGTCTCAGTCTCTGACCCTCTTTTTCTTGTGAAAAAATCATAAATGGTTTTTGACTTTGGTTTGCTCATGTTCAGCATAAAATAAATTAATTACGGGCTACTCATTTCACGGTACCGAATATTTTCATCTCATGGGAAAATAAAATAAAATGGCCGCAACAACACTGCGCACAAGGTTTTTTGTTTTGTTTTGTGTTGCCTAGGGCTATGAGTAACGTTAGGTCGGTCAGTCGGTAAGGTGACATGTGGATTATTTATTTTGCATGAATTTGAATGTTTTTTTTAGTGTACTTCTAATCAAAGCTATTATTATTAATATTAATATTATTAAAAAACGAAAAAAAAAAGATTTTGAAATTTTTTAAATCACTGGCGACCCATTTTTTAATTCACATTTTTCTAACCCAGGGTTTGAAAACCACTGTGTTAGACCCTATACCGACTAAGCTATTGAAAGAGATGCTTCCAGAGATCATAGATCCTCTTCTTAATATCATTAATTCGTCTTTGTCTCTAGGATACTGTGGCGAGGGGGGCGTGGTTTTGCGAAGTCTGTAGCGAGAGATGAGTCAGCGAGCTGTGAGGTGAGTAAGTGGGTCAAGTGCAGATGACGAACACCTGTGTCTGATTGCAGTAATTGGCGTGGAGACCGCATTTAAGCTGCCGGGTGTGACAGAGGAGAGAGAGAGTCCTGGGACTCGCACAGGACGCAAGCAGCACACACCGATCGAGCCAAGGTGAGCTGTGTTTTTGTTGTGCCGTGGAGATTGCCACAGCGGACGCACACGAGCGCACCTTTTTGTTTCCTTTTGTTTTTTGTTTCTAATAAAGTGCGAGTCCCAATTTCACCGACCCTGTCTTCTTCTTCCTTCACCTACACTGAGATTGTACTACACTGGTGCCGAAACCCGGGAAGAAGAAGACTGCCGCCGCCATGCAGACCCCGCCGGGAACGCCATTTGCGGACCTCATCCAAACGCTCGCGGGTCTTCACAGGGAACAACACCACGCCCTGCTGGCCGTAAAGGAGGAGCAAGACCAGCGATTCCAGATGCTTCTCCAAGGCCAGCAAGAAGACCGCGAGCTGTTCCGGAGCTGGCTCGACCGGGAGATACGGGCCGTCCCCACTCCAGCCCCTGCCTCTCAACAAGATGGGTCCCCAGGATGATCCGGAGGCATTCCTGGACCTGTTTGAGAGGTCCGCCGAGGCCCGGGGATGGCCCCGAGCGGACTGGCCGATGCGGCTCATCCCACTGCTATCGGGAGAGTCACAGATAGCCGCCCACCAACTGCCAGTCCAGAATCTCCTGGTCTATGAAGACCTGAGGCGCGCCATTCTACAGCGGGTCGGCCGGACCCCGGAACAACATCGCCAGCGGTTCAGGTCCCTGAGCCTGGAAGAGTCCGGCCGACCCTTCGTCATGGCACAACAGCTCCAGGACTCCTGCCGCAGATGGCTGACGGAGGCGACGTCGAGGATATCATCAACAAGGTGGTACTGGAGCAGTTCATTTCTAAACTGCCCAAGAAGACTGCCCAGTGGGTCCAGTGCCACCGCCCGACGTCGCTGGACCAGGCCATCCGCCTGGCGGAAGATCACATGGGGGCATGCCCAGGGGTCAGCGAGCCCATTCCATCCGCCTCTCTCTCTCTCTCGTCCCCTTCTCTCTCCAAACCTGTTCCCCTTCCCAGGTCTCGCGGGGGGCTGGTGCCCCGGCCGGCGCCAAGGTGGAAGACGGGGGCTCCGGCGGAGCCTGTCCCTGCGTTCCGGGCCCCATCCAGGGGGGCTACAACAACCGACCACCCCGCCCCGAGTCCGGCAGCCCTGCGCTCTCCACGCCAATCCCTTGACCCGCTTCCCGCCACTGGAGCGGCGGGGAGGTCTGGGCCGGCCTGTTGGCACTGCGGGGACCCGGGACACTTTATCGACCGGTGTCCAGTGATGGAGGTGGGGACACTGATCCGGGTTCCCGACGCGCCACCGGCTGCCCCCGATCAAACTGGCCTGTACCAGATACCAGTGAGTATCAAGGGGGGTACTTATCAGGCTTTGGTGGATTCAGGCTGCAACCAAACCTCCATTCATCAAAGCCTGATGCAACCTGGGGCATTGGATAACAGCCGCATGGTTAAGGTGCGGTGTGTGCACGGGGTGGTGGTAAGTTATCCTATAATGCCTGTGGTAATTCAATTTAGGGGACAAAAGCATAGTGTAGAGGTAGCAGTTAACCCGCACCTCCGGCATCCGCTTATTCTGGGAACGAATTGGCCTGCTTTTAGTGAATTATTGGGGTCTTTATCTACGGGTGCCTCTTGGGGAAAGAAAAGCAAGGGAAAGACGGCGATTGTTCAGGTGGGAGATGCTGAGCCGGGACCTCTGGCGTCTGCTGCAGGGGAACGGAGTACTCTGGAGAGAACTATCCTCACAGAGCGCGATGATTTTCCCCTGGA
The DNA here is from genome assembly GCA_030578275.1 of Meda fulgida. Taxonomy (NCBI): domain Eukaryota; kingdom Metazoa; phylum Chordata; class Actinopteri; order Cypriniformes; family Leuciscidae; genus Meda; species Meda fulgida. Next base: position 21,435,492 of record CM060637.1, read on the forward strand.
GCAGTCCCAGGACAAGACTTTAAAACATGCATTTAATCAGGTCCGTTCTATCGACGGCCAGGTACTCCACCCAGGCCAACCGCTCTCTTATCCCTATTTTGCTATTTTAAAAGATAAGTTGTATCGGGTGACCCAAGACACCCAGACAAAAGAGGATACAACACAGTTGTTAGTTCCTAAAAGCCGCCGGAAAATGCTTTTTCAGGCGGCTCACTGTAATCCAATGGCCGGGCATTTAGGTCAGACGGCGACACTAAACCGTCTCATGGCCCGGTTCTTCTGGCCGGGCATTCACGAGAATGTGCGCAAGTGGTGCGCGTCTTGTCGTGAATGTCAGTTGGTGAATCCACCGGCCAATCCAAAAGCACTATTGTGCCCCCTTCCGCTAATGCAGGTCCCCTTCGAACGAATTGGTATGGACCTCATCAGGCAATTAGAACGGTCAGCACGGGGGCACCGCTTTGCATTAGTCCTGGTGGATTACGCAACGCGGTATCCTGAAGCAGTCCCGCTTCGTAACATTTCTGCCAAAAGTGTTGCGAGCGCGCTCTTTTCGTTAATGTCCCGGGTGGGAATCCCCAAGGAGATTCTCACCGATCAGGGCACGGCGTTTATGTCACGAACTATTCGCGAACTCTACGAATTATTGGGCATTAAATCGGTTCGCACTAGCATCTACCACCCACAGACAGACGGATTAGTGGAACGGTTTAATCGCACTTTGAAGTCCATGATTCGAAAGTTCGTTCACAAAGACGCCAAAAATTGGGATAAGTGGCTAGAACCCCTCTTGTTCGCTGTACGCGAGGTTCCCCAAGCCTCCACGGGGTTTTCCCCCTTCGAGCTTCTCTATGGGCGTCAGCTCCGCGGGGTGTTAGACGTTCTTAGAGAGACTTGGGAGGACGGACTGACCGCTAGTAAGAACGAAATTCAGTATGTCTTGGACCTGAGAACAAAACTCCACACTTTAGGGCGGCTATCAATGGAGAATTTGTTACAGGCCCAGGACAGACAGAGTCAGCTGTACAACAGGGGGGCTAGACTTCGCCAATTTGCACCGGGAGATAAGGTGCTTGTATTACTCCCTACTTCTAGCTCTAAATTACTCGCAAAGTGGCAAGGACCCTTTGAGGTCACACGGCGGGTTAATGATCTCAACAATGAGGTAGCCCGAACAGATAGGGGAGGAGCACATCAAATTTATCACCTCAACCGCCTCAAAAAGTGGGTTGAGGCAGAGTCAGTGATGCTGGCGACGGTGGTGAGCGGAGAGGAGGATCTCGGGCCAGAGGCGAGCACAAAATCACAATCTCTCGCGCTGGCTCTTGGCGGAGATCACCTCTCACCCTCCCTGCTCACTGATGTTAGAAATTTACAAGCTGAATTTGCAGATGTGTTTTCTCCCCTGCCTGGTCGGACGGACCTCATTCAGCACCACATTGAGACGGATCCGGGGGTGGTGGTGCGCTGCCGCCCGTATCGCTTACCTGAACACAAAAAAAAGGTGGTTCAGAACGAATTAGAGGCTATGCTGGATATGGGGGTAATAGAAGAGTCCAGCAGTGACTGGGCGAGCCCGAGAGTTTTAGTTCCTAAAACCGACGGCTCGATCCGCTTCTGTGTGGACTATAGAAAGGTGAACGCGGTGTCTAAGTTTGATGCTTATCCAATGCCGAGGGTTGACGAATTGCTTGATCGGCTGGGTACTGCTCGTTTTTATTCGACATTGGACTTAACGAAGGGTTATTGGCAGATCCCCTTGTCTCCCATGTCCAAAGAAAAGACAGCTTTTACAACGCCGTTTGGATTACACCAATTTGTCACCCTTCCTTTCGGCTTGTTCGGGGCTCCGGCGACTTTTCAGCGTCTGATGGACAAAATTCTCCGGCCGCATGCTGCATATGCCGCTGCCTACTTGGATGATATTATCATCTATAGTACCGATTGGCAGCGTCATATGCAGCATTTGCGGGCTGTCCTGAAGACGCTGAGAAGGGCTGGGCTCACGGCCAACCCAAAGAAGTGTGCAGTTGGGCGTGTGGAAGTAAGGTATCTGGGCTTCCACTTGGGTCACGGACAGGTGCGTCCCCAAATTGATAAGACGGCAGCGGTTGCGACCTGTCCGAGACCTAAGACCAGAAAGGAGGTTAGACAGTTCCTGGGGCTAGCGGGATATTACAGGAGGTTTCTTCCTAATTATTCGGACCTCGCTAGCCCGCTGACTGATCTAATTAAAAAAGAAGCACCAGATACGGTCCAATGGACGGAGCAGTGTCAGCAGGCTTTCACCCAGATAAAGGCTGCTCTGTGTGGCGGGCCACTTTTACATGCTCCTGACTTCTCTCTCCCTTTTATCCTACAGACGGACGCATCGGACAGGGGGCTGGGCGCGGTCCTGTCCCAGGAGGAGAAGGGTGAAGAGCGGCCGGCGCTGTACATCAGTCGGAAGCTCTCTAAGAGAGAGACGATGTACAGCACCATCGAAAAGGAGTGTTTGGTCATCAGGTGGGCTGTTCACCCTCTGTTCAGACCACGCTCCCCTGCAGTGGCTCCACCGCCCGCATGTAGGATACCAACGCGCGGATCACCCGTTGGTATCTAGCTTTACAGCCTTTTAAATTCCAGGTGGTCCACAGGCCGGGTGCACAGATGGCTGTGGCTGACTTCCTCTCCAGGAGGGGGGGGGGGGGGGGGCTACAGGCCGGACGGCTCCCCGGCCTGAGTCGGACGGTGGGGGTATGTGGCGACGGGGGCGTGGTTTTGCGAAGTCTGTAGCGAGAGATGAGTCAGCGAGCTGTGCGGTGAGTAAGTGGGTCAAGTGCAGATGACGAACACCTGTGTCTAATTGCAGTAATTGGCGTGGAGACCGCATTTAAGCTGCCGGGTGTGAGAGAGGAGAGAGAGAGACCTGGGACTCGCACAGGACGCAAGCAGCACACACCGATCGAGCCAAGGAGAGCTGTGTTTTTTGTTGTGCCGTGGAGATTGCCACAGCGGACGCGCACGAGCGCAACCTTTTTGTTTCCTTTTGTTTTTTGTTTCTAATAAAGTGCGAGTCCCAATTTCGCCGACCCTGTCTTCTTCTTCCTTCACCTACACTGAGATTGTACTACAGATACGTACCAAAAACCTTTAAGCTGGCTATGATAAAACCGCTTGTTAAAAAAACGCAACTTGATCCTTCAGAATTAGTCAATTACAGGCCGATCTCAAATCTGCCTTTTCTGTCAAAGATATTAGAAAAAGCAGTATCCTCACAACTGTGTCCCTTTCTTGAAAGAAATGATATCTGCGAGGATTTTCAGTCAGGATTTAGACCGCACCATAGTACTGAGACAGCTCTCATTAGAGTTACAAATGATTTACTTTTATCATCCGATCGTGGTTGTAGCTCTCTATTAGTGTTACTTGATCTTAGTGCTGCATTTGACACAATTGACCACAACATTCTTTTAAATAGACTGGAAAACTATGTTGGCATTAGTGGAATTGCACTAGCATGGTTTAAATCATACTTATTAGACCGTTATCAGTTTGTAGCAGTAAATGAAGAGATGTCTTATCGATCACAAGTTCAGTATAGCGTACCACAAGGCTCAGTACTAGGACCGCTGCTGTTTACTCTGTACATGCTACCATTAGGAGATTGTTGTAGAAATTTGAATAGTCATTTATTCCTAACAGATATCATAAGGGATTGAACCTATTCAATGTGTAAAAGTATATGTGTGTACGTGCTTGTGCGTGACGTTTCAGGAATATATGGGACAGGACCTCTTGACCTTAGGAATGGTCAAGATTTGGCTAGTTTATTTCAGGGCCAGGTTGTGTCTTTAGTAGAAACTGAACAGCAGTGGGGACCTTATCTGAGTGGGTGAAAGGGTAACTGCTGTGAGGAGGAACCTTGAAAAGAGTATAAAGGCTGTCTCATGTCTTCATGGTGTGCGTCACTCACTTCACAGGGTAACTGCTGTGTTGGCGACTGGGCCTATTCTTGCAAGAATAAATACTTTTCTTTTTTATTAATTTGACTCTGAGTGTCTCTTACGCAGTGATGATGTTTAACAGAAGTTTTGCCACAACAATTTGGTGTCAGAAGAGTGGGATTCCTTGGAAGTGCCTTCTGGACCTGAGAGCGGACGGTGTTTGGCCACCTGGACTGAGCAGTTCCAGCTCTACCTCGTAAGTTTCAGAGAGAGGGGCCGACCGCTATCAGGGCCAGGAGAGGCTCCACTGGAATCAAATGAGAACGAACCCGTGGCAATCCAAGACATCTCTGGTAAGAGACGGCTAAAATATTTTCTTTTGGGTTAAAATATTATTCAATTGTGGGTAAAACCATAGTGGCTGGGTCTGTTCGTTTCTGTGGTATAGGTCAAGAGCACCGGTACAATATTGCTAACTGTGCGAAGTGCATATTTGCAAAACACGTCATGGGGTAGCGATTTTGCAAATCGAGGAATCTTCGTACAGCAGTTTATTGGGGGTCGGTTGAGACTTACGGGCGGGTCAAGGGTTAATACAGTAGGGCTAACTGCGTGAGGTGCGTATTTGCAAAACACGTCGTGGGGTAGCGATTTTGCAAATCGAGGGATCCTCACGTAGCAGTTTACTGGGAGTTAATCAATCCGCCAGGAAAAGCACTGGGTGCGCCCTGTCTGGTCTTGGGTTAAGGGATCAGATCTGGTGGAGACATCCAACAGATTATTAGACGCAGCGTCGAATCTGAGAAATCCACAGAGTAACAGAAACAGCCAGTATGGGAAAATCTCAGAGCAAGCTTGCCAAATTTGACACACCGGTTTTTTATCAAATGAGGAAATATTATGGGGGAAAATGTATGTTAGACATTGAAAAACTGAGAAAATACCATGATTTCCTCAGGGAGGGAATCAGTTGAACAGGGCAGTGAGAAACAAAGAGTTATGGCTGTGTTCAAACGTGTGTAAGCAATGTGGACAAACAATGGATTGTTGTCTTAAAGGGGAAGATAAAAAAAAAAAAAAGTCGAACTGCAGAGAGAAATAAGGTTTTTATTTCTGCATCCAGTAAATGGATGCATGACATTAGATGTCTATAGAACTTAAATGTATATGATAAGGATTGAAGTAGCAAGCAGCAATAAGGCTTTCTGTGTGAAATAGAGTGATCGAGTGATAGAAATAGAGTGGAACTGTAAGTGAGAAACTTGATGGAAGAGGGAAGTGAAGGGAAAACAAGAAGGTTGGTGTGTGAGATATGTGTGTGTGGGGATTGTAGTTAAGCAATCATGTACTGGTTAGATAATGAAGGAACTGGCATGTAGAGAAAAGAAAGGAGAGGATACAGAAGGAACTGGCATGTAGGGAAAGATTGAGAAGACATATAGTGGAGACCTATATGTGATGAAAATAAAATGTCTGACAGAATTTATGGAAATGACAGTTTTATAAAAAACGAATGCATATAGCCTGGTTTTATGATTGTAGACGATGTCTGTATTTAATATCTGAGGAGTGACTGAGGGTCCAGCTATATGCTGGGAGTACAGCAACAGTGTTTGCTTATTCAGCCCGGCTTCCAGATGTTGGATATATACTTGTCTTGTAATCAGTGTTGTTGCTGATAATACCAAATTAGTAAAATGTAAAGACAACTTTGACCAAAGATTCTGGAAATCAATAATGTATAATGTCGGATATTTGTTGATATTAAGTAATTGACGCAAAAGATGTCTGTTTTATAATGGAAATTCTGGGTCAGGGATAATTTCCCTGGACAAGTATGACTAAAGTTAAATGAAAACTTTGGACAAAAACTATACAAGTTTTAGGGCTGGGCAATAGAATAATATAATATAACATTGATATAAGTGATCACCTGGATTTAGACCTACCTATATTGTATTAAGCTATGGTAATTGAGAACTAGAATAATTATTTGTATTTAAGATCAAATAAGTAGAAGTAATAGGCTACTGGATTAACAGTTGTTAAATGTAAAATGTGTTCTGTTAGTGTTTTGACCATGAAAGAACTAGAAGCTGATGTTTTGCTTTCAAAAGATAAGTTCGTTATTGGCTGTAATGAAACAGCTCGCTTATCTGAATCTGATGTCTGCTGTGGCTGAAAACTGCCAGTACGACAGAGACTCAATCTGAGTGGAAATTTCTAATGTCTAAATTCCATGAGATATGGGCAAAAGACAACTATAAAAATGTTTATTTGGAAACACATGTAATTTCTGGCAAATATGCCTTAAGCTGGGATAGAGTTAAACGATGGTAGATAGAGTTTGATGTTAGAAGTTTATGAGAGTACAGTGTGCCAGTCCTGAAAGTCTCAGAGTCTCTCTCAATCATGTCAGCTAAAAGCTGTTATTTGAGCCTGTGTCATAAGTAATAAGCTATTTATAGTAAAAGCACAGTGTTTCGGTTGAAAATCAGACACAGAGATGTTAAAATAAATCATTGCCATTAAGTGGGCAAGTTGTATTTGAGAATGTTTTAAATGTAAAACTGAATGACTTTAAAGAAGTCTTTAAAATAATGATGCAGATCTTAAACGATAGAGGACCAGTAACTTCTTTAAGTTTCCACCATGAAACAGGGCCGAAGGCTACGGCTACAGATGTACAGTAACAGTACACTGAATGTATGGCTGTGATCTAAATTCACTGAGTATAATCTAAGTAGCTAGGTTGATGATTAAGATGGTTAATGGATTTAAGTGATTAAATACTGCTGTTATTAACCTGTCTCCCTGTGTGAACACTATTAGGCAATCGGAATGGCTCTGGTGACTCTTGAACGTACCTTTCCTAAGCTCCAGAAAACAGCTGAGTTCTGTTGAAGAAAACTGATTGTGTGATGGGAAAGAGCGGTCACCAGTGTGTACGAGTGGCTACTCAATGACGGGATGATCTTCCTGGCCAGGGGACAGCCCATCGCAGGGGGTCACGAACACTGGGCACCTCCGGATGGAGGTGTTATATGTGAGAAAGGTATGAGAGTTGAGGGCTGATTACTGGAGGCCACTGGGGTCAGCAGAGCATTGAGAGGTGAGATGCGCTGTGAGGAGTTACGGCAGTCTGACCCAGAAAATGTGAGTTTCCTCTATACCCCTCGCCGAAAGAAACCGCATTGGTTGTATGGCTTGTTTTTCATTGTGACAAGTGTCTGCAACTATACCAGGGGGACAACACCCTGAGGAGAAGAAAATTATAGATAAAGAGCGAATGGGCTTTCAAAACCCAGCTGAGACCAGGAGGGGATTGCCATTATTTGTTGTGGAGATAGTAGCAAACTTGTATGTATTGGTTGCCTTATAGGCAAGAAAATGTATAGAAGTGTTGATTTTTAACTAATATGTCTATAACATAGTTTTAACTCCTGAAGGTCATTAGACATGGTGGCTAAAGATGAAGACAGCTTTCGTAGATTTAAGAAAGGTCTGCATAACAAAGATGAATGGTCAAAGGTTATTGTAATAAATTTAAATTTTGTCTAAGTAACAGTCTTAGAAGGCTGTGGAAAATACTATTTGTTAATAGTGAGAGAGACTGCCTGAGTTGGAGGAAGTGATGGTAACTGTGTCTTTCTTTCTTCCTTCCTTTCTTTCTTTCTTTCTTTCTTTCTTTCTTTCTTTCTTTCTTTCTTTCTTTCTTTCTTTCTTTCTTTCTTTCTTTCTTTCTTTCTTTCTTTCTTTCTTTCTTTCTTTCTTTCTTTCTTGTCTCGGCCTGCTAGAGCAAGCTGAAGAAAAATAATGATAAGGAACCAAAACAACCCAGCTGCCTTTTCTAAAAATCAAATGAATAATGAACAGACATGATTTGAAACTGGTCAAGATACCATGTAAAATTAGGTAAACCTAGAGGAAAATGTGCAGTTTAAAATCGTACTTAAAATTTAAATCTTTTAGAGACGATATATTGAAAAGGAGCAGTTAACATGCGTGTCTAATATGAGTGTGTGTGATGGTGACAGCACTTTGTCTTGTATGTGACTATGTGTTAGTTTGGGGTACTAATACTAAGTCTGAATGGGGTGTATATTGTGTCATTACCCACTAGGATGGCTTTTGGCAAATGACAAATTTTAAAGGAAGCTGCTAATTTTGTTAGGTGAAAAGATGATACAAAACATAGGATGAGCTTTAAACTGATTGGTCATCAAGCTCTGTCTGGTATTAATTACTTTTGTCTTTATGATGTTGATTTGAATTACGTTCTGGATCAGTTTAAGTATTTGATGTAAATTGGAATTGTGGAGTTGTAGATTACCATCTGGCATGGGCTGAGATAAATGAAAATGTTATAGATTTGATGGCAACAACACAGTGACATATTGGCTAAGTCAACATGAAATAAGCAAGAGAGCCCCTCACATTTATGAGTATTGTGATGAAAAGGGGGAAAAATGATTGACTGACAGAATAGACCTGATAGAAACAATTGATGACTTTGGAAATGTTTGTAGATGACTGACTTGAGAGACCAAACAACAGGCCTGAAAAGCAGGATTCGGTGTGAGACTCAGGGCCATTGCCCTTCAAATACTTCGATAAGAAGATGAGATTGTGGCTTTAAGTGAAGAACGTAATACTTTGTTTCAGAGACAGAGAAAGATGTCTGGAGGAAATTTGGCTGAAGGACGCCGTTTGGGTTGGTGTTGATGGCAAATCAAATTAGTTTAAATTGATGCACGAGTTGAGTCGTGGATCAAAAGGGAGATGGTAAGGATTGACAAAATATGGGTTACTAAAGGACAATATATGTTGGGAGGACACTGGGTTTAATTGGGTAAAAGGCCGTTCCAAACAAAAGTTGCTGTCTGTAAGTGTGCCGCACACGCTGATAACAAAATTGCAGGACTGTTTCAACAGGAGACGCCAGGGCAGATGCAGCAGCGAAGGCTGCGGCAGCACAGCAGACAAAAGAAACTACGTGTACTTTACTATCTGAAAATAACCTCGACATTTGTTTTTCTCTACAGATCATGCAGACTTTTGATACAGGGCAGAATGTGCCCAATAAAATGATGGCTATGGATGAATTTGGCTAACTATCCTGGCCTGGGTTATTATTGTAGGAGAAAGGTTCCACACCTCCGCAGCGCATAACTTAAGATTTTCCTTTTGCAGAATGTCAGGATGGATTGCAGCAAACAGAACTGATTCTGTTCCAAATATATAAATATTGTGTTGTGGACATGAGCAAAGTGGGTTGAGTGTTTTTCAGGGGAAAAGGACCCCGAGTGCTATTAAATGAGCAAGAAATTATCCGGTGATAATATGTTTCAGGCTGTTGATTCCACAGGTCACACCAAAAGGGACGAGCGGCTAGACAATCATCACTAACAAAATAGTTAAGGTCTCCATTCACAGGTGACAGCAGGCAAGGAATGGTTGATTCCAGCGGGGGTGCGGTCGTGATTAAAAGGGAAGACCTTGTAAGGATCAGAAAATGGTTGGAGAGTGTGACACCTGGGTCCAAGCCTTAGACAACACCAACAGGCCTCAACCATCCAATAGAGCAGAAAGTGAGGTTTAAAGAAGACGATGCTAGTAACTGTCTGCCTCGCCTACAAGGGAAAGACCATTGCAACGGCACGCAAAGTGTCACCCTGGCGAACACGGAACGTCCGTGGGGCGAACAAGATGATCAACACACCTGGAGGAACCAACTGCCAACTGACGGTTTAAGTTTAACAGAAGAATCTGTTTTTGTGATGATTTTGATGATTTTGTTTGATTGAATCGAACTAGGTATTGATTTGATTGTAAATGTAGAAAATCTATTGATTGATGTGTCCGTACTAGAGATATTAGAGTTAATTTTGAACAACTAATTTGGTTAGAGGAATGGATAAAATTATAAGACTTCTCTGGTTAGATTTGTTAAACAGTGCATTCAATAGAGCTTAATACATTGAATTAGAAGTGAATAAAATGTGGAGATGGAAATAAATTTAATGGAAAAGGCTTAATGGTAGGAGTTAGGATTGTATGTGTTATGATAATTTTGTTATTCATGGGTGAATACGATAACAGAGACAGGTGAAAATCTGCTGTCTGTTCAATTGGTAAAAAAAAAAAGTCTATCCCAAGGATTAACAAAATTATGCGACGAGAAAGGCAGCGGAAGCTACAGTGAGATGTGTTAAATGTATGTTCTGGTTGTTTTTCTTCTATTCTTTTTTTATTTTCTGAGAAAGATTAAGGGCAAAGATTTGAAGAAGGTTACAAACAGCAGTCATCCGTGTTACGAGGTGGCGTACAAGGAGAGGGTTTGAAATGAAGGATTCTATTCTACTTTTATTCTTTGTATTTTTGATGACCTGCTAAAATAACCAGTGTGAATTGATGGTGTTGTTTTCCTAAGTAATCTGTACACTATTTCTTATTGAATTGAGGTGACTGTGGGTTCGATCTAGGTCGAGAGTGCAATAGCAGTGCCTATTCATTTAGCCCGGCTTTAATTAAATTCTTTACTTGCTTGCTAATATTTAAGGGACTATCCTTGCAAAACAGCCTAAGCTTTTTCTTTTCTAAATAATATTTCACAAATGTTTATGAAGAGTGATCAGTTATGCGAAAACCAGAGATGAAGAGTAGTGTGATGATATGACTTAAAAAAAAATTTTTTGTTTATTATTGTGATTATGGGTAATCAGAATGATAAAAAGTGGGGAATTGTTGTAGAAATTTTAATAGTCATTTGTTCCTAACAGATATCATAAGGGATTGAACCTATTCAATGTGTAAAAGTATATGTGTGTACGTGCTTGTGCGTGACGTTTCAGGAATATATGGGATAGGACCTCTTGACCTTAGGAGTGATCAAGATTTGGCTAGTTTATTTCAGGGCCAGGTTGTGTCTTTAGTAGAAACTGAACAGCAGTGGGGACCTCATCTGAGTGGGTGAAAGGGTAACTGCTGTGAGGAGGAACCTTGAAAAGAGTATAAAGGCTGTCTCATGTCTTCATGGTGTGCGTCACTCACTTCACAGGGTAACTGCTGTGTTGGCGACTGGGCCTATTCTTGCAAGAATAAATACTTTTCTTTTTTATTAATTTGACTCTGAGTGTCTCTTACGCAGTGATGATGTTTAACAGAAGTTTTGCCACAACAAGATATCATTAGGAAACATGGAATTAGTATTCACTGTTATGCCGATGATACTCAGCAGTATATTTCTTCAAAACGTAACGAAACTTACCAATTCACAAAATTAACGGAATGCATAGCTGATATAAAAAATTGGATGACTAGTAATTTCCTACTACTAAACTCTGAAAAAACAGATATACTAATTATTGGACAAAAAACTTCCACACGTAATAACCTAGAATACTGTCTAACACTTGATGGCTGCACTATTGAGTCTTCTTCGTCGGTTAGGAACCTGGGTGTGCTCTTTGAAAGCAAGCTTTCATTTGAAAGTCACATGTCTAGTATCTGTAAAACCGCATTTTTCCATCTTAAAAATATATCTAAATTACGACATATGCTCTCATTAACAAATGCGTAACAATTAGTTCATGCTTTCATTAGTTCATGCTCAAGACCAGATTATTGTAATGCTCTACTGGGTGGTTGCCCTGCACGCTTAATAAATAAACTACAGCTGGTCCAAAACGCTGCAGCTCGAGTTCTTACTAGAACCAGGAAATATGACCATATTAGCCCGGTTCTGTCAACACTGCATTGGCTGCCTATTAAACATTGCATACATTTTAAAATATTTTTGATTACTTACAAAGCACTAAATGGTTTAGCTCCGCAGTACTTGAGCAAGCTCTTAACGCATTATAGTCCTTCACGTCTATTGCGATCTCAAAATTCGGGCCAGTTGATAATACCTAAAATATCAAAATCGACTTCTGGTGGTAGATCCTTTTCCTATTTAGCACCAAAACTTTGGAACAGTCTTCCTACCATTGTTCGGGAAGCAGACACACTCTGTCAGTTCAAATTTAGACTAAAAACACATCTCTTTGACCTAGCACACACATAATATATTATAGACTTCTATAATTTAATGTTAGGCTGCATAGATTAGGTCAGCCGGAACTGGGAACACTTCCCTTAAATCCTGAAGTACCCGTTACATCATCATAAGAAGAATGGCATCTTCGCTAATTTTAGTGTCTTTGTTTATCCCGAGGTTTTCCCGCAGCCTACCGGATCCAGGCCGTATCCAGATCTGCCTAGGAGCTTTGCCTGGACCCGATGACAACGCAGTGCTGAAGTGCCAACTAGCCTCTCCCTATGGAGAATCCCTTTCCCACTCTACAGATAAAACGTTGTGATTCCGGTTCGCGTACCCACCCGAAGTGATAAAATAAAACAAAATTCTTTATCAAATTACAATTACTGTAAATCCGGCCTCTAGTTCATAAACGCCAGAAGAGAACTGGCCCCCGACTGAGCCTGGGTTCTCCCAAGGTTTTTTTCTCTCCATTAAGTCACCTGATGGAGTTTTTGGACACCAGTAGGTCACTTGATGGAGTTTTTCGGTTCCATGCCACTGTTGCCTTTGGCTTGCTCAGTTGGGGATATTCAAATTAATTAACCAAGCATTAATACCATTGATCAGCCCTACCAAACGTGGATGTTTTTTCCACTAAGAAACAAACATTGTTATGTTATTTGATTGATACTTTGAAGCTGCTTTGATGCAATTTATATTGTGCGCTATATAAATACACTTGACTTGACTTTAGTCCTCAGTTGTAAGTCACTTTGGATAAAAGCGTCTGCTAAATGACTAAATGTAAAATGTAAATGTAATACACCTGAAACAGTAGAGCATGTAATAATGTACTGTCATAAATACAATGAGGCAAGGCAAAGGCTTGTTAATGAGTTGAAAGCAAGGAAAATGTCTTTAGAAACTAAAACACTATTAAACAGAAGTTCAAGGGAGAATTTTGATTTCTTACTCTCTTTTTTGAAAAGTACAGGCCTTTTAAAAAGGATATAAGAATAACTTTTTTTATAATAGCCAGTAACTCCCGTGCCTTACTCCAGTCCTGTGGTGGTGGTAATGCACAAGAAATAGTTACTAACCGTCAAATAAAAATAATAATAATAATAATAAGAAGAAGTCCTGTGCTGGTCAGGATTGGGAAACACCAGACTGGGTATTGTGACAAATGTAGCTCTGAAAATATGGAAACAGTAGAACATGTATTATTAAAATATGAGGCTTATGCAAGAGAAAGATTTAAATTATTCCAAGCTTTAAGAGAAATGGAAATGGAAGTTTTTTCTATCCAAGTATTATTAGGTAATGGCCCAAAGCAATTTAAAATATATGAAGAAGTATTTAAATTTTTAAAAGACACTCATTTAAGTAACAGGATTTAGGTCACTAATACCATTACATTTTCCACACTCCAATCCAGTAGGTGGCGAGAATGCACCATTAAAGTTTGGTTTGCCAACCGCCATTAAACTTGAAAGAAGAAGTCCCGTGCTAGTTCGTTGTACAAGTTACTTGTTTCTTGTGTACCTTCCCAATTGTTTCAGTGCTTTGGAGTTTGTACCTTGCCTGTCTGTCATTTAATAAATTACTCTGCAACTGAATCCTCGTCTCTCGTCAACCCGACACGTCACAGAACGAACAAGCCCTAATGTGGATTCAGCAGAGCAAACTTTGCCTTCAGGGAAGGAGAAAGGGATCTCCTTGTTCGAATATTTTGCCAGGGGCACTCAGAGGAATGAGGAGACCATGGCAGCCGGCGGTCAGCCGAGAGGAGGTAAGCCCAGGACTGCGACTGGCAACCATGTTAAAACCCCTACTGATTCTCAGTGTTTTGAGGGAACCCAGTTGGCTAGATTTTCTGGGACCCGCGTGTTGTGGCAAACTTCAGAGTTTTCTGATCAGGTTCTCAATCTCGAATTCAGGTCTCAAGAAATCACGCAGAGTCGAGGTTTCAGGTCTCAGAAGAATTAACTTTATTGAGCAGTTCAATAAAGTGAGATGGTAGCTAAGCATCTGACTCCACAAGGGCCAGCGCTCAGGTCTTATACCTTTTTCTTATCAGGTGTCCAATTAACGCTCATACAGTTATCTTTTTCTACTTACTCCTCCTTGGTCTGTCGCCAAACTAACTTAAAACGATCAAACGATTAAACCAACTGTCATACTCCCCTTTGTCTTGATCAAACTAACTTCAAACGATTAAAGTAACTGTCATACTCCCCTTTGTCTTGATCAAACTAACTTCAAACGATTAAACTAACTGTCACCATCAAAGCCAATACATCTCAAACTATCTGTTACACTCCCCTTTTTCTTATCAAACTAACTTCCAACGATTAAACTAACCGTCACCATCATTTTGACAGAAAGTTTAACCGCAAGGGGCGGGACTAGATCAAAGGTCACCATCCATCATTTCGACAGAAAGTGCAACCGCATCAATGCCTTTTTCTTATTGGTGGCAAGACCTCATCGCATGCGCCTTTTAAACATCTACCCATGTATTCAGGCCTAGTTTTCTCTAGTATAGACATCACAGATTCAGACCTGGTTTTCTCTAGCATTACAGCATTTTATATTCAGACCCATGTATGAGACATGTATGAGACAAATGAAATTCCCAAACACGTGGAGGTCGCAGGAGAGGAGGTGATAGAGGTAAGTCCCCCCATCACTCTCCACTTCGGTCCCTCCTTGACCCTGAGTTCCATCCACCGCTGGTTCCGCCCAGCATAAGGACTTCACCGAGGGTCTCATCCAGCATGAAGCCTTCGCCACTGGTTCCGCCCAGCACAAGGCTATCACCACAGGTCCTGTCCAGCACAAAGCCCTCGCCGCTGGTCCCGTCCAGCACAAAGCTCTCGCCGCTGGTTCCGCCCAGCACAAAGCCATCACCACGGGTCCCGTCCAGCCCAGAGCCTTCGCTGCTTGTCCCGTCCAGCCCAGAGCCTTCAGCGCTGGTCCCGTCCAGCCCAGAGCCTTCAGCGCTGGTCCCGTCCAGTCCAGAGCCTTCACCGCTGGTCCCGTCCAGCCCAGAGCCTTCACCGCTGGTCCCGTCCAGCACAAAGCTCTCGCCGCTGGTTCAGCCCAGCACAAAGCCATCACCTCGGGTCCCGTCCAGCCCAGAGTCTTCGCCGCTTGTCCCGTCCAGCCCAGAGCCTTCACCGCTGGTCCCGTCCAGCCCAGAGCCTTCACCGCTGGTCCCGTCCAGCCCAGAGCCTTCACCGCTGGTTCCGTCCAGCCCAGAGCCTTCAACGCTGGTCCCGTCCAGCCCAGAGCCTTCGCCGCTGGTCCCGTCCAGCCCAGAGCCTTCGTCGCTGGTCCCATCCAGCCCAGCACCCTCGCCACTGGTTCCGCCCAGCACAAGGCTATCACCACGGGTCCTGTCCAGCACAAAGCCCTCGCCGCTGGTCCCGTCCAGCACAAAGCCATCACCACGGGTCCCGTCCAGCCCAGAGTCTTCACCGCTGGTCCCGTCCGCTGGTCCCGTCCAGCCCAGAGCCTTCGCTGCTGGTCCCGTCCAGCCCAGCGCCCTCTCGCTCTCGGAAACGGAGGAGGAGGAAGAGGACCCTCCCCTCTCTGTACTTGTGTTTTGATCTGCTTGTCATGTTTTCTGTTGGTCTTGCACGTTGGATGTTCCTGTCTTGTTTTTGCTGTCCCTCCTTGGGAACGCCAGGTGGCATCCCTTTGAGGGGGGGTAGTGTCACAGTTCTGTCACCCTTGTCTGGGTTTTCTCTTCATTTAGTGACAGAGCTGTGACACTCCCAGTTTGTCATGTGTTTGTGTTTGTCTGGTCTGGTGAGCACATGGCTGTCATGTTATTCCTTGTGCCATGTGCCCTCCTGTCTATTGTCTAACCCCGCCCATCTCATCTCGTTATTGGTTAATTTCCCCCACCTGCCTGCCTTGTTATCTCTTTTGTTTGTTGCCGTATTTAATCTCCCTGTGTCTGCAGTCCTGTGCTGGTTCGTTGTACAAGTTACGTGTTTCTTGTGTACCTTCCCGTTTGTTTCAGTGCATTGGAGTTTGTACCTTAGCTGTCTGTCATTTAATAAATTACTCTGCAACTGAATCCTCGTCTCTCGTCAACTCGACACGTAACAGTAAAAGGTCCGTGTTACATTTAACCCCGCTTGTGCCCCACGCTCCTCCATTGTTCATATGCAAAAATCCCAAATGGAATGGTAATGCTTGAAAGTTCTGTTTTCTCCGAATTTGAGGTACAGTGGAGATCTTTGGTTATACCCGATGTAATCCTCTAGATAGAAAGGTCATCTTGGACTTAAAATTGAAGCTTATGAACTTGGGAAGTTTTTAATGTACATTTATGGCAGTTGTATGCATAATAAAATGATGCCTTTTGATGACAATTTGTCAGGCAGACAGACATTTTTTTGTCTTTTGGGATATGTTGAGGGTGATATTTGACAGTAAAAAGGCAGCAAATCTTTTTTTGCTAGTTTCCCCTATGTGTCAGGATACACTATGCAAAATGTTAGGGTTATATGACCATTTATGTAGCTGCAGTACCTTAATGTTCATAATTGCATCATTCTGCCAAAAGCTTTTCCAAAAAAGGGTGTTTTTTGGCCCCTGGGGCCAAAGGGGCCGAGTTGGGGGTGGTCATTATCAACTTGTGATGGCCCAATGTATAAGATAATAGGAAATAATGTTGAAAAAAAGGTAGCAAAAAACATCCTGAGGAGTGGAACTGGCTCCCGGCCTAATACTAATGATGATAGACAGTGGACTTTTTTGCCCGTGAAATTTTGCCTGAAATTTTGCTAACGTGACCACAGATTAACATCATGTTTACACTTGTAGCGACCACCAGTGCCACACCATGTCGGATATCATTTATTCCAAAAAGGAAATGCCTAATTTTGTTTAAAATGTGTAAGACTATTCTGAGAAATGTCTTAGTGTTTTTGGTGGAAGTCAATGGGCTACAATGCTTTCTTCAAAATATATTCTCCTGTTTTCCACAGAAGAAATATTTTTTTTAGAACAATAGGTTGCTCGATATATGCTCGATTTAGCTCAAATTTCATTTTTTAAGCAAACCGTGCCATCCACTGCTTTCATACAAAATATACATTCTTTAACTCTTTAAACACATTCACACAGCGCTTCATGCTAGAGCAGATCTCCTCCCCACAGACGACTCTGCTTTGTTTCCAACCCTGCAATGACAGATTTACACTTCCAGTGGAATGACACACTCTGCTAGAGACCTGCTGTCCCGCACTGGCTGCAGTGCAAATATTTATCTCAGCGTAATACTGGACACCAGATCTTTCTCTGCTGTGAGAGAGGTTTTCATGCTGCCTTGTGCGTATTAGAGGCATTTGGTAAAGCAAGCATCACTATTATTATTGCTTATGCTTGACCTTATTTAATCTTCCTAACCCGTTCAAAAACTGACACAATGACTTTTGCATTTAAGTCACATTTTATAATATCGGTCTTTAACTACTATGTACTCACATAAAAATAATTGTTAGTACAATGTATAACTGTGTTGGGTAACACTTTATTTTACATTGTCCTTGTTACATATGTACTTACCATAGTAATAACAGTAAATTGTGCATAAATACATGCAACTAACCCTCAACCAAACCCTAATCCTGGCCTAACCCTATAGTAAGTACATGTAGTTAATTAATATTACTCAGTACTTAAATATATAATTACACTGTAACAATGACACCTTAAAATAACCCTGTGTTGTTTTATTGCAAAACACATGCTGTTATTAAGGTGGATATGGGTCAGGTTAGGACAGGTTTGGTGGTATGGGTAGATTTAAGGGTTGGTTAACAATGTAATTATAGATGGAATTACAGAAGTTAATTACAGCTGTAACTATATGCAGTTATTTTTTAAATATAAGTACAAGGTACAAACATGTATGTAGAATACAATAAATGTAGGATGTTACCGTGTAATTACCATGTTATTAGTACATTATCTTTATATTAATTATATACTTCTCTTTTTGTCAAATTTAAACTTTTTGGTCTTTGAACTTTTGCTCAGGCTTAATTTTCAAAGATTTTCACCGGCTGCTTGATAACAAATGGACAAATCATTTATATATTTTGTCTGGTAGTGATGGTAATTCCAAGAAAAACAAGCTCATAACTGATTTCACCAATCCTTTCAGACTACACTTACACAGGCACAATCAGACTAGACATGAGCTTAACTGAAACTCATGAAGCAGAACCCAGGAGAGATATTCACCTGGAAGCAGCACACTGAGAACTTGTAGAGATAGTGAGACCACTTCAGCCATCTGACAGAGCAGCCCTGGCTCAAGTAAAGCTAAATACACTAAACCAATACAAACAGTACTAGAGAGAAGGCAATATAATTAGTATATTCAAAGATTCATTTAAATAGTGCACATATTACAACTTAAAAATTGGTATTCCAGAAAAATCGCACACATCACACTTGTTTCCGATTGTGAAATTGAAAAGGGAAATGTCCATCTCATCTGAAAAGGACTTCAGGGATATCCAGATTTTGAGTTATGATTAAAACAATGGAACTGGATCTTATTCAGGTGGATACTGGAACTAAATATTTTTCATGACGTTTGGTTCAGTAAACAGTTCATGAACTTCTGTCGATATGCACAGAACACTGTGCTAAAATACTGTGACATTAGCATTACTCACATTATAATGTCATAGTCATGTAAACGCATTATTTTATTAGGATCTGTTTAAGTAAAACTCAATAAATGACATGTAGATCTTTGCCCATTACCCTAATTTCGTTCTGCATGTTAACACCTTTAATGCATTCTGACAGCTAACTTAATTTGCAAGCCTTGTGCACATGTAATGGAAAAACATGTTATGTAAAATCTCATGAAAAAAAACTGTTTTCTTGCATTGTCTAGTTTTTAGAATGGGCCTTTTCATCGAATTGTTGTGCATTGTTGAATCAATGTGGTTCAAACGACAGAGGAGCGACTATTTTACTACAGTTTCAGGAAACAGTCTTGACAAGTTGGTAAATTTCTCCAAAGTCAAAGTCAAGTCAAAATTTATTTATAAAGCACTTTTAAAAACAGCAAGTGTTTGACAAAGTGCTGTACACTTATATCCTATATCACTACTACAAACAATCAATGACACAAAAAATAAAACAATAAAACAAAAGCAATAAAACAACTCTCACATAGTGTCAAATGCCGAACTGTAATAATAGGTTTTAAGACTAGATTTAAAAACAGCAAGTGTCTGAGCCTGTCTGATGTACAAGGGCAAATTGTTCCAAAGCTTTGGTCCAGCTACTGCAAATGCTCTTTCGCCCCTGCTCTTCAGCTTAACCCGAGGGACAACTAAAAGCAAATGGTCAGCCGACCAAAGCGCTCTTGACGGCGCATACTGCTTGATCAGTTCAGACAGATACTTCGGTGCAAGACCATTAAGAGATTTGAAAACAAACATCAAAGTCTTAAAATTAATCCTAAAATGGACAGGCAACCAGTGAAGAGAGAAGAGAATAGGGGTAATGTGTTCCCGCTTTCGTGTACCTGTCAACAGGCGAGCTGCTGCATTCTGGACCCTCTGCAGTCTGGAGAGAGAGGCCTGACTAATGCCTACATAGAGGCCATTACAATAGTCCAGACGCGATGAGATAAAAATATGAAGCAGTCTTTGAAATTCAATAAAAGACAGGAAAGATTTAACCTTGGTGAGTTGTCTCAATTGGAAAAAAACTAGACTTAACAACTAAGTTAATCTGTTTATCCAATTTAAAATCACAGTCCATAATAACACCTAAATTCTTAACATATGGTTTCACTAGTGAATTCAATTCCCCAAGATCCACCTGTAGGGATTCATAAGTGCCACCCGGCGTGAACAGCATGACTTCTGTTTTACTTTCATTAAAACTTAGGAAATTCAGTGCCATCCAGGCCTTAATTTCCTCAAGACACTGTAATAGATGCGCTAACGTAGGAGTGTCTCTCCTTTTCAAAGGCAGATAGATTTGCGTGTCATCTGCATAACAATGAAAAGAGATACCAAACTTCCTGAAAATCTGTCCCAGAGGGAGCAAATACAAGGCGAACAAAATAGGCCCCAAAAAGGAGCCCTGGGGGACCCCACACGTAAAAGAAGCCGTTGAGGAGGCAAATTCTCCAAGGGCGAACTGAGATAGTTCTTTCAGACAGATATGATTTAAACCATGCCAACGCAGTACCCTCAATACCAACACATTTTTCTAAGCATGTAACCAAGATCTTATGGTCTATGGTATCAAATTCAGCAGACAGATCCAGTAAAATTAGAATCGCACAGTTCCCCGGGTCAGTAGTAAGTAACAAATCGTTAGAAACCTTCAACAGTGCAGTTTCCGTACTATGCTGGGACTTAAAACCAGACTGATACACTTCATGGATACCATGTAGATCTAGGAATGCATTAAATTGTCCAAATACAACCTTCTCCAGTAATTTAGACAGAAACGAAAGTTTCGAGATAGGTCTAAAATTAGCAAAGGCTGTGGGATCCAGGTTAGATTTCTTGATTACTGGTTCCACTGATGCATGTTTAAAAGACTTAGGTACAACTCCCGAGGCCAGGCTGCTATTAATAATCGCAAGAACAGTAGGACCAATAGCATCAAGTGAGTCTTTTAGAAGACGTGGAGGAACAATATCCATGCAACATGAGGATAATTTCATTTCAACAAAAAACTCCCTAAGAGAGACAAGAGACACCGGCACAAACTGATCAAAAACAGCAGGGCACTCAGAGGAAACGGATAAAAAAAAAGTCAAAGGGGGGGATATATTAGATCTAATAGCCTCAATCTTATCAATAAAAGAAGGGAAAAGATGTTCACACAACTCGGCAGAAGGCTCTAAACAAGTAGCTTGGGGAGTGTTCAGAATAGCATTAATAGTACTGAACAGCACAGTACTCCAACAGTGCATTGTACTATGTTAGTTAATCAGAGAGTAACATTCTTGTACTATTAACGCATACCACATTGGATCTTGTTGCATGTAAACAACAAAACATTTGTTGGATAAGATTTTGTGTTGGCAGCAATTTGGACCACTGTAAATGTGGTTCTAGTTCCAATATATAACATCGAGACCCCATTTACAAATATTAAGATCGGTAAAGTGTTAAGCAGAAACAGGGTCCAAAATATTTTTGTGGTCCAATCTACAACTAAACATTCTTATCTGAAAGTGGTGACACTGGTTACACTGGGGGGAAAAAATGGTAACCTAAAAATATAAATTTAGCCAAAAACACCCCTTAACATAACTGAATAGACCTAAATACATTAATGTGTACCAAATATATAAATACATTTTATGGGTTAAAGCTGATATAATAGCTCTTTAAGCTAACAATTGTAAGTTACAACTTCTTACAGGGTAGAAATGTTGAAATTACTTGCATTTGACCTTTCACATAGTCACAATCTGGGGTGTGTTTCCCGAAAGCATCGTTAGCCAACTATTGTCGCAAGTTCTGTCGTTATCATCATAGTTCAATGAGTCGTGTTTCCCGAAAACATTTGCAAACAGCATCGCAGTTGTGTGGTCTGAACGACAGGTCTCGACCTGTGTTAGAAGCAGAGTTTCTTGTTTGCATGACATGTGGACTTAATAAATTCTTATCTTGAGCAAAATAAGCAAGCTGACATTTATTACAATCTATATCTTTTATTTAGAACACATGCAGTCTTTTAATTTGTCAAGAGATTTAAAGCGTCGTTTTTGTAGAGTGCACGTGTGCGAACGTGCTCTAGTGCATAAGAACAAGCCTATGATCGAGTCTGGAAATAAAGCAAAATAACTGAGAAAAATGAGAAATAGTCCTCAGATGACATGTTTGTAATTTATAGCAAAACATCTAGCGTTAATTAGATCTCAAACGGATTCATTAAAAGTAGTTATTACTCCACCACCTGGGCGACATCATTAACCAACGTGGTTGAACGACACATTTTTGCGACAATACGCTTTCGGGAAACAGTCGTGACTAGCTAGATTTCTTGATTTCTTCAACTTACTATGGTAGTTAAGCAGTAAGTTACAGCGTTGTATGGGAAACGCACCCCAGTTTGATTTAGTTAGAAACCGGATGAAACAGAGGAATTAAACTACACCACACGACACTGACCAAAATTGGCATGAAACAATTGGAAAATACAGAATGAATCTGTTTACTTTGGGTTAGAAATATTATACTAACCCAAAATAGCAACGACTTCATCGTCCTGGATGACCTCCAAAGATCCTGAAACCACAAAGCAGAGGCTGTCGACGCTTTCGCCGGCGTGGTAGATGAGGTCGCCCGGGGCGCAGTGGATGGTCTGAAACTCCATGGCAAGGGCTCGCAGACAGCCGTCGCTGGCCAGACGGAAAGCCGGGTGTTCTTTGAACACCTTCCGGTTGAGATGAACGCAGATGTCTGCTCGCATGTCTTTGGGGCAAATCTGCAACACCTGCAGAGAAAAACAATCAAATACACATCTTCTGCTTCGTGATCCCACACATGAACATTAGCGTTATGCTAAAACAAAAACTGGAGGTTGTCCAAGCCTTTCACTAATAATTCATGACATTTTGAGAAGCTTTTCAAAGCCTTACGTAACATGTAAGTTAGACTGTGATCTTAAACATTAGAGGGACATTATTCACACAGGCTACGGATGTTATGGCAAAGACAGAACAAATGACTTTAAAAATGAATAAAGAAAATAAGCTCCCTGGATATAGATCGAGATCTCCTGTCTGCGAGACTCTGTGCCAAGTACCTTATCAGTGTCAATTCCTCTGGACATGGACCATGTAGAGACGATATAGTCCATGACCCTCTCACTGAGGCCCTTGGGAACCTGGTAGAGCTTCAGGAAGTCTCTCACGCTGTTCAACATCTCGTGGTAGCGGTTGGTGTTGGCATACATTTGCTGGAAGATGGTGGTTACATTACCAAAGATGGTGGCATAGAGCAGAGCTGAAAGAAAGAGACACTGGGTTAACCTGACTCTGAAGTAAAAACAGTAAAAACAAAGAGAGAGCTACAAATAAAGTGGTTTGGTAGGTGCTCTTTAGTTTGAGTAGTTTGTCAGATTCAAACAATTCAATTGGAGTTTACGTCTGTGTCTCAAAATCTATTGAGTACAGTTGGTTCCCTGCTTTTTACATCACCACACAAAAATTGGTCCCACTTTATATTAAGCGTCATATGTGATACCATTTAAATTAGTATTTTGATATAATGCATTTATGGAGTACATACATGTTAAATTGTACTTATATTTAAAAAAAATGAGTGCATGCAATTAAAGCTGTAACCAACCCCTAAACCCTGTATACCACCAAACCTGTCCCAATACTAATCCTACCATTCTACAAAGATAATTTTATTTAAGCTCTTTATTATATACAGATGATCATTTAAATTTTCTATTCAAGCTGAACATAAAAGAGTTAAATAGCCCACAGTTCATCAGTAAATCACTGAGCAATTAAGATTAAGCATTCAGATTATCTCTCATACATTGAACGACAGTTTTAAATTGCAAAAACATTGAACAATTTAAAACCAGCTCATCGTACAATAATATAAAAAACAAATAAGATCAGATCACTCAGCCAGTGAGTTACTCACTCATTTACATACTCAACATCTTACTCAGTAAGTAGATGTGGGGACACAATAGGATTCTGCAGCAGATACAAAACTGTACCCCGCTGACCACCTGACATGATCATCTTCTGTTTAGTCTTGTTTAGTTTCTAGTCTCAGGTTTCAATGTCACTGTTTCGCCTTAGTTCTGGTCACTCATTAGTTGCCTGATTAGTGTCACACCTGTTCCCTGTTCTGTTCATTATTCTCCCTTGTGTATTCAAGCCTTCAGATTTCCACTGTTGTGTTAATCGTGGTTTGTTATGCTGTATTGCTTCATCTCCGCACATTTCCCTAGATTTCAAGATAACCCTGAATAGCGCCATGTTATGAAATAGCCTATGTCAGTTTTTAGAGGTCAGACTAAAGACAGTTGTAAGTTGTACATTCATTAAAGGACAAGAAGCTACATAAAGTTCATGGTGTAAATTTGTAAGGAGCTTGTTCATCTAATCCAATCATGATCCATGGAGTATATTACCAGCATCTTACCATCTTCAGATGGAGTCGCTCAAGCATCCCTTCTCCTCCCCTTCTCTTGCTTAAGCCTAAATTCATCTTTCTATATATTTCTCTGAGCTTCTATGGAGTTTATATAAGTTTTCTCAAACTTATATGGAGAGCAAACCAAATCTGTTTACCAACATCATGTTGTGTAATTATATGGTCAAGCAAACTCTTGAATCTGTGTTAAAGGGAGGTTGAAGTTAACTTCTTACCCTTAAAATGATTTTAATTAGAGAACCTTTTAAACTTCCCCAGTTATTGAGGACACTACTATGCATGGTTGAAGCAAAAATCAAAGGTCAGGTGCAAGTCATTCAACACAACACTGTCCATCTTTTCCCACTGTGCTCGGCCTACTGAACAGCTTTTTTGCCATCAAGTGAACTCTCAAGACATTTCAGACTGTAGGCAGTAATTGAACTATCAGTAAGCCCCTCCCTCTGAACGCAGATGAGCCAATGGCAGTCGAGTATCAGTTGCATGGGGAACTCGGATATATTTAGGTTTCAGAGCCATAGAGAAACATGGGAAGATCCGAAGCTCTCATCGGTTTGATGGTGTTTATGCTACAAAAAATGGTAAAACGATGTGCCTGGGGAACTTGTAACACTGATTCCAGGTATCCTGATAGGATGGGCAATGGAATTTGTTTCATTCTATTTCCTAAACCCAAACAAGACAGAGAAAAATATCTGCTTTGGATTAAGCTGTGTATTAATCCAAGGATGCTGGCGCAGTAACTTGATTCCCTAATTCAACCCCAATCCCAATGAAGACGAAAACATTCATTTTCTGGTTCTCATACTCTCATTAAGTTACAATTAAAGTTAGTGAGCCCATGCTAACATACAAACCTAAACAGACTCGCCTACAATTCAGTGCTTCTCCAAATTAAACTGGTTAAATGTAAATACATTTTTTTATTAAAACTTTCCCTGTGGTACGTGAACAGTGTTGATCCTGGATGTTGTTCATCTGCGATCATGACGACCGTAACATGAGGCTTATCCCGCTTGCATTATGATCTGTAAACCCTTGCTTGCAAATTAATCTTGTTACCCACCATAATTATTTTAAAATCTTTTATACATACAGTACCTCCATGGCATAGGTTGTGGAGAGGTTGTCCTTTTGTGTCCAAAACATATTGAGTCAAGGTTTTCACACTGACAGCTGTCATTGAATGCAACTCGTTTGTTTGTGAAGAACATCTCAAATCTGCCACTTAGTTTGTAATATCGTCTATGTAGGCAGTTGACATCAAGCCTACACGTCCTGGTCAAGGACACACAGCAAGGTTGTAATCTCAGAAACCAGACACTTGCTTGCTCTGCAACCAACTGAACCTCTGACCCTAAGGATCTCAACTGCGACAGCTGCTGATGTCTTCTTCAGGTCCATTAGTATGTCATATAGCCCACAGTATTGATCACAGTCCTAAACCAGGTATAGATGAAATGATCAGCCTCAGCATGTCCAGCTGCATGCGTGCACAATCTCCCCGATGGAGCAATGCACATGTGCTGGAAAAGATTTACACAAACGCCTTCATTTTAGAGGGAATCATCTAGGCAGAACCACTGGCTCACGGTAAACAGTGTTATTCAGTACATTAAAGAAAAATGTTTAGCCTTTGCCTGCATCTCACAGCTGGTCTTAATGGCCATGACATGTCATTCTTGAATATCGTCACTGCAGACAAACTCAGTTTTTGAGACTTCTCGTCTTGCTCCATCAGCATTACGGATACTTTACAGCCCTGCTTTATTGGATCAGATACATTTCAGGCAATTGGCTCCCCGATCAGTGCTTTCTCAGCGGCCCGTCACCCTCTGTCGCCCTCCGAGGGCTCCCTGCTTCCCAGAGGTCATATTAATCGATCCCAGCTCTGCATGTGCAGAATGATAACCATGATACGGATCTGGGGAAGTGGAAAATCCCGGTGGGATTTCAGGCAGTGGTTAGGTGATGTATTATTAGTGATGGGTGTCTATACTGTAACGGTAGAAATTAGTGTACAGATCTTGCAGTGCCGTTTACACAGAGGTATATTTGCATTGCTATCAGCGGGAAAGACTACTTTACTGTAGCATGTAGGGCTGCACGATATTGGAAAAAAATTACATTGCGATATTTTTTCCCCCAACGATGTATATTGCGATATTGAGAGCCATAACTCCAGGCTAAAGTCAATAATTACCATTCCATGATATTAATAATTTCACTAATAAGCAAGCTTCATTACAAGTGACAAAAAGGTCACTTAATATTTTATTCCAAAATTAGAACATTTCTGTAAACAGAAAAGCAGAACGCATTTAAACAGGAGCTTGACACCATACCGCCAGTCTGCGCCGTCGCGCCCACCACGTGCATCACGCGCTGTGCGTAGGGCACCAAGAGCTGAGGGGGCACCAAAATATGAAAAATCAATAATTATAATGCCGATATTACTTCAGTATAGAAATACACACATCCCAAGTCTCCCGGAAGTTCCGGGAGTCTCTCGCATATTGATAGCGGCTGATGCCCGCAAATTAGTTAAAATCTCCGGAATCTAGAGCGAGCGCGCCCACGAGACAGAGACTGTGCTCCAAACCGCGCAGCGCGTGCATAGCAGAGAGAGCAAGAGGCCGCGGCGCGCGTGCCTCATGAAGCGCATGTAATATCTCCCGCTGATGCTACTACCATTCACATCGCATGTTCCGGCGATGTGACTATCGCTCACTCGCACATCGCGATGTCGATGTTAAAACAGAATATCGTTCAGCCCTAGTAGCATGTGAAGAGAGCGGCATGGACGGACATAAAGTAATGCAAAAATAAATGAGATTGAGATTGTCAAAATGAGATTGTTATTAAGTTGTTATTAAAGGGACACAACATTTGAGTTGTTTACGGTTGGTATGCAATGTCAAATCTTGCTACTATAACCTTACATATTGCTTGGATTCAAATCATATTACAATAACAAAAGAATCTGTTATATATATATATCATTTAAAGTGTAATAGAAAAATATACACATACATTCTGAGTAATTTGCATGTAAAATTAACATATCTTCTCCAGATTCACAGATGCTTCATCAACTTCATATTTGCAACAGCTATATCATGTTATCATGTGCATGTAAATGAATTCCTATAATTGTCACATATGGCGGGCAGAAGTGTGGCTCTGTGTGGACATGATCTCTCACCTGAGAGGAAGGCCTGTCACCGGGACAAAAGAACGTGTTCGTGGACACACACTAATACAGCGGTGATGACAGACAGAGATCAACCTCATGCTTAGGAAAAGCCTGGATGAATCGCACTGGGATGCGTTTCCCAAAAAAAGCATTGTGAGCCAACTATGGTCACAGAGAATTGCGTTGTTAATGACGGAATTCGTTCGTGAATCGACTGGTCAGATTGCAGTTGTTTTTAAGTCAACAACTCACTAATTCAAACCATCAAGCCAAAATCAGCCAATATCCGGGATATCGTCCGATCTTAATGGTGCAAAACGTTTTACCCCGGTTTCACAGACAAGGCTTAAACTAGTCTCAGACTACAATGCAATTTTGAGCTCTTTTAACAGAAAGCAACTTGCACAGGTCTTAAAATATGTCCGTGTCATTGTTTTGTCTCAAGAAGCACAACAGTAATGATTTTTTTTCTAAAGCACATTTAGAAAATCAACTTAGACGTCCTTATTAAACTAAGGCCTAATCCTGGCTTAATCTAAGCCCCGTCTGTGAAACCAAGCCATAATGCTGAATTTTATCAAGGTTGCTTATTTTCAGATAAATACATATTAAATGTCTGCAGTATTATTTCGTATTATTGCTGACTAGTGACTAGCATGACTACTGCTGGCTAGAAAACAAAGAATAAACGTGGTCTATCGATCAGAACTGTTTTACTTTTCATAGGCATCCTTAAAAATCAAGTACTTTTGTACTTTTACTCAAGTATGAAAATGAGTGTTTTGAGTGAAAATTTTATGAGGTTTTCTGTACTTTTACTCGTACTGTAAGTCCTTGATTTGAAATACACAGGTCCTCAAGCAGTGTGTCAGAAGTGTGTGTTCATCCACTAGTGAACATCAATGGCAGCGATACATGCAAAGTTCAAGTAGCCTTACTTTCAATATTTGAAAAAAAGTATCAAGCAATAAGACCCAAGGTACTTAATTAAATCCTCATTGTGTATAACAGGCCATTTTGAGCAGAAACAAAACATGCTTGAAAAGAAAAAAAAAACCCTGAAGGGTTTTGGAAGACATTTAAGACAACTCAGAACTAGTAAGATTGGAAAACCCAATATTTTTGTGCAGGAATTCTTTTTTTGATCACATTGGCTACTGTACTTCTCTCCACCATGCGGAAGTGAAAATCATGCGGTAAAGCTATAGCTGTCTGGATAAAAGGAGAGTTAAATCTGTCTGTTTGACTGTAAAAATGAACAAAGTTTTCTGGTTGAACAGAGATAGATTCAAAGGTCTGTTTCCTCTTTATGATTTAAATAGTCATTGTTATACTTGTAATAATGCAGCAATTGCAAAAACGTCTCAGGTTACGTATGTAACCCAGGGTTCCCCTGAGAGGGAACGAGACGCTGCGTCGAGACGTGGTGGGAACGCCCTGCGTGATTGCATTGTGAAGCAAGTGTATAATCAGTCCAATGGAAAGACGAGACGTCATAGGCGGGTGACGTCATCGACCAGGAAGCTATAAAGCACCCCTGAAAACAGACCGCATCAGCTTCTAAAAAGCCGAAGCAAGTCGATCACAGGCATGCAGGGAGTATGGCAAGGCGGCGCAGCAGCTCGTTCCCTCTCAGGGAACCAGGGCTACATACGTAACCTGAGACGTTCCCTTTCAAGGGAACTCGAGCTGCGTTGAGACACGGTGGGAACCCTATATCCACGACGCCATATGACAAATGCCTGTTCTGTGTGAAGTCAATGCGCACACTAAGAAGCAAGCACCCAAGACCCTGGAGTGGAGCTAAGGTCAACGTCATAAAACCTGAAAAATGTAAGCAGCAAGGAACAGCCTGCCGCATCACAAATGTCATGAAGGGAAACTCCCGAGATTAATGCCATAGAGGCAGCCATACTCCTCGTAGAATAAGCCTGGACAGCCAAAGGTGAAGTCTGTCTGGCCGCTTCATAAGCAAGTGAGATAGCCTGAACTACCCACTTGCTCATCATCTGTTTAGTATGCAGGGCAACCTATCTAAGGTGACCTGAAGCAGACAAATAATTGCTCTGATATACGCCACATAGAGCTCTGTGGACATAAGCATCCAAAGCCCGAAAAGGGCATAACAGATTAAGTTCTTCCTGATCTGGGGTATTAAAGGTGGAGGACAGAAGGCCTGCAGCACAAAAGACCCACAAATTTAGTAGGGACCTAGGAATACAACCCGAACTGGGGTGAAGGAATACTACCACCATACCAGGTGCCAATCCAAGTACGTACAGGCCTCAGCCTCATCTACCACGGAGAAGACGAAATTAAGGATCTCTCCTCAGAGATAACCCAGCAAAGAAACATTCATTACATAAATCAAATACTGTACCAACAGGGCAGAAACAAGATTCAGAAGGCGTTCTCTGCACCAGGCAGAGAACAGTTTTCATTTCAATGCATATTAGTCTTCTCGTGGAGGGAGCTCTAGACTGGAGTATGTCTCCATGACCTCGGTCGAGAGACCTTAATCTATGAGCTGGGCCCCCTCAGAGGCCGAGCCCACAGTATCCATAACTCTTTTTAGAACTCCCGGGAGCAAAGATATTGGGAAATGCGTACAGGTGTAGCTTCGACCACACCTAATACATCACATCCAGTCCAAGCGGGGCTGGATGCGTGAAGGAGAACCACATAGGACAATGCGTTGTACAAACGATGCGAAAGGTCGACTTGAGCTGACCGAAGTTCTCCCAAAGAAGCTCCACCACCTCGGGGGGAAGTCTACATTCCCCGGGCATCAGCCCCTGCCTCAACAGGATATCTGCTCTGATATACGAGACCATCAGTTTGTTTGTCCGAAAGGACAAGCACATGGTGACCTCTCGGGTCTGGCAGGAAATACCGCCGTCACTTTTAGCCAATTATGTGCTAAAAGGTAGATGGTCCTGCCAAACACCCTTCGCCGAGCGACCACTCATGATCACCCCCGACTTGTGAGGGAAGCATCCGTTGATAGCATTATGCATCGACAAGAAGCCCCGGATTTCCCCTCGGAGAAAACCCCTTGGTCCAGAGCCACCACTGCAGGGGTCTCATGTACAGAAGGCCAAAAGTAATTATGTTGGACGCAGCTGCCATGAGACCCACCAGTCTGAAACTGCTTCACATTGAGTGACTGGCCTAGATTTACCCCATTTACGGCTGTGAGAATCGCAGAAATACGTGCTGGAGACAATCGTACCCGCATCGTTGTTGAATCCCATATTACACCTAGAAAAGTGGTCCTCAGAGCTGGGAGGAGCACACTCTGCAACCCCAACATCTTTACATGAGACAGAACGACATCTCGATGCTGAACTGCCATATGCTCAGATTGAGCTAGGATCAACCAATTGTCGATATAGTATAATACGCGAATGCCCTGGAGTCTCAGAGGAGCCAGAGCTGCATCCACGCATATTGTAAAGGTGTGGGGTGATAAACCTAGGCCGAATGGAAAAACTCGATACTGGTATGCTTCGCCCCCGAAAGCAAACCTCAGGAACCTCCTGTGATGAGGATGGATAGATAAACAAGCGTTCTTCAAGTCTATTGTGACAAACCGTCCTCGGACTGAATCTGTGACACAATCATATTTAGTGTAAGCATACTTTGAACTTGAGATTCTGAAACCTGCTGTTTAATTGACACAGGTCTAGAATAGGACGCAACCCCTCATCCTCTTTCGGAACAACAAAGTAACGGCTGTAAAACCCTGACTGTCTGCTGGGAGGAGGAACCCCTACTACAGCTCCTTTTGCAGAAGTGTCAGTACTTCCTGCTCCATAACCAAAGCCTGCTCAGGGTCCACCACTGTGGGGAGGAGCCCTAGAAATCAGGGTGGACGAGATCCGAACTGAATTCTGAAACCCTTTTCTATAGTGTGAAGGACCCACTGAGAAATATGTGGCAGTAGTTTCCACGCTGCCAGAAATTCTACTAGGGGAACCAGTCTCTCAGGACTGGCTTCTGGATTTGGTTAAACAGTCACTACGGTGCCCTGAAGCGGCGAACCGGCAGGGAACAACCGAACTGGCAGCGCTGCGACCCTCCTCAGAGAGTCGCTTCCCAGGAATGATAACATAACCAGAGCCTGCTCGGGGTCCACCACCGTAGGGAGGTAACAATATGGTTATGATTGTTGGGCACCACACATAAACAGCAGGGATGCACAATATATCAGCCACCATATCGGTATCGCACAATAAATGTTCATTTTTAATGTTATCGACCCGATAAGAAGATTTGGCCGATATATTAAAGCCGATGAATAATGTATTATTTCCTTCAGCTGACACACTTCAGATGCGCAGTTCAACATGATGCTTTTGAACTGCTTGAAATATGAAATATGATTGAAATCACTTCAAAAAAGGAAAATACGGTTCAGTGCAACATGTGCAGCGCACGTCTGTCATATCGGCTACATAAAATGATATTGAGGACACTGTAATTGTGTGTATAGGACATGGATTTTAATGGTAAGAACATTTGTTTTTTAAATCAGGCTCTCAAAAATTATATACAAATCTGGCTTAACATTTATCGGCCAATATATCGGTTATCAGTATCGGCCACTCTAATAAACTGGATCTTTCACATGCTCTCAAGCATTTTGACCATGATTTGATTGCATATTGGAACAAACGAAACACTGTTCATGGCATCCCACCCTCTCTCAGGAGCTATGCTAATGAAATAATAATCACTTTAATGGTCTCTGTGTTCTCACTGAAGTGTAACATGCTTCTTATGAGCCTCCAGAGGGAGAAGAGACGAGAAAATGAGTAACAGAGTAGAGAAGAGTGTCTGACAGGCCCTATGAGCTCTCTCTCTTCCCCTCTCACTCCCTCTCTCTCTCTCTCTCTCTCTCTCTCTCTCTCTCTCTCTCTCTCTCTCTCTCTCTCTCTCACTCCCTCCCTCCCTCCCTCTCCCTCCCTTCCTCCCTCTCCCTCTCCCCCTCTCTCCCCCTCTCTCTCCCCCTCCCCCTCTCTCTCTCCCTCTCTCTCTCTGCTAAATATATAGAAACATCTTTAATAACATATGGGTTCTTAGAAATCTACTCTTTAAAATATCAGATAGTACAATCATTAAGGTAAAAGTCATCATATCTATAAGGTCTTGTATGTGACTGTACACATCATAATTAGTTCAATTATTTTCATGCATTTAATTTTTATTGACCCTGACTCAGGGCTTCTCTCTGTTATATCTACTTTTATTGTTTTCTTACGTCATTTTCTACTTACTTCATGTACTTCGATTTCACATATTTTTTTTATATTCCTAATGTTAAGCAAAACTAAGAGATTAATATAAAATAATAATAACAACAACTATAATAATAGTAATTGTTCATGAATTCATTGTTGTAAAATGAATTAAACACAGAAATATGGTGCTTATATATTCATAAAAAAAGACAAATTTACTACAAATGTATAGTATATGAGTAAATAATACAATAGACCTCTAACAACGGCGAACAAAAGTACCACAATTTTACCATGTTTTTTTAAAAGCTTTTTAAGTATTTTGGAGTACCAATTGGCCTTATACACAGCTTCACTACTTCCTGAACTTCAGCCAGCCCTTTGTTTCCTGTCTGCCATTATTGGACAAACTGATTAATCCAGGTGTGCCTGGCCTCAGTAACAATAATCAGGCACACCTGGATTAATCAGTTTGTCCGATAAAGGCAGACAGGAAACAAAGGGCTGGCTTAAGTTCAGGAAGTAGAAAAGCTGTGCATAAAGCCTATTAAATACCATGTAAAAAAATACCTTTTATTACCATTATTATACCCTGGTACCACCACTGTATATATATATATATATATATATATATATATATATATATATATATATATATATATATATTTTTTTTTTTTTTTTTTTTTTTGGAAGGTAAGCTTTGGCTGTGCCCGTCTCTCAGCGTCAATAACCCTGTATGTGGAACAGAAGTAGCCTGACTGTAGTCTGAGAGAGAGAGATCAGCTTTAGTGTGCTTTATTTCTTGCAGTGGCTCTAATCGAGATGCTCCATTTCCATCATTTACTATCATTTCTAGTTGTTTATATTACTAAATACAGTTTACCCACCATCTCAGACTAACCTTACATCGCTAGCTTCCGTTATTGTTAGCACAGCACGCTAGTGTTAACGTGCCACCCGCGCTCATTTATTTATTATTTATTTCCTCTCACGCACATGCGTCTTTGAGTTCATAAAAGCCCAGGTAAGTAAGAATCAGTCAACACAAACGGTGAGTAATGTCTTGTCCTGTTATTGTCACTTGTGTCACATGTCATATGTTTAGTATAGCCTTCTCCGATGGCAATATAGGATTTATTTGTGATAAATGCAAGGAGACAGTCAGGCTGACGGAGAAGATTTCAGAGCTAGAGACACGCATCAAACTTTAATAGAGGATAGTGAGGATAGTACTAGAGCTTTAGATACTATTTTGGATGTGCCTAGCATAGTGAACTCTGTACATGATTCGGTTCCGGCTGAAGTAGAGCCCGTGCAGCAGGGCAATTGGGTGACAGTGAGGGATTGCTCTAGTCGCGGATCAAAAAACCACTCTTACGTTCCGATTACCATAATAAGGTACCATAACAACACCCACTGAGATTTCTGTTGATTGTGCCCTGATAATTGGTGATACGATCACACGGAACGTGAAGAGACACCAGCCAACATAGTCAGATGTTTGCCGGGAGGCGCCTGACATCAAAGCAAATTTAAAAGTGCTTGCTAATGCTAATCGTAAATTCTCTATGATCATTATTCATGTCGGCACTAATGATGTTCGACTACGCCAGTCGGAGATCACCAAAATTAATATTAAAGAGGTGTGTGAACTCGCAAGTACAATGTCAGGCACTGTAATTTGCTCTGGCCCCCTTCCTGTTCGCAGGAGTGATGAAATAGTTAGCAGATTGGCCTCACTCAATGGTTGGTTGTCTAAGTGGTGTCCGTTGAATAATATAGAATTCACAGACAATTGGAAAAGTTTTTGGGGCAAGCCTGACCTGTTGAAAAGAGTAGGTATTCATCCCTCCTGGGATGGTGCTGCTCTTCTCTCTAGTAATTTGGCTCATATTCTTAGAGCTAAAACATGACAATCTGGGGCTCAGGTCAGGAAGCAGACAGACTGGCTAAACCGACCGTCTGCTAGCGGCCTCGCGTCACCAAGGTCAGATAAATCCCATCACATAGAGCCTCTTCACCTAGATATCATCATATAGAGACTGTGTCTGTTCCCCGAATTTGGAAATCCAAAAAACGTCAGGTAAAAAATTTAATTGATGTTCAACAAATAAAAAACAGATATAATAAAGCTTGGGTTGCTGAATATTCGATCCCTTACTTCAAAATCGCTCATAGTTAATGATATGATTTCAGATTATAATCTAGATGTGCTGTGTTTGACAGAAACCTAGCTAAAACCAAACGATTACATTACTTTAAATGAGTCAACCCCACAAGATTACTGTTATAAACATAAACCTCGTCTAAAACGCAAAGGGGGAGGTGTTGCTGTAATTTATAGTAATATTTTCAAAACCACTAAGAAATCTATTTTTAAATATACTTCTTTTGAAGTGTTGGTGCTTAATGTAAAAATATATAGTGTAAACAATAAATCACGTTTGAGATTTCTGCTGGCTACTGTATACAGGCCACCAGGGCACCATAAAGATTTTATCAAAGAATTTGCGGACGGACTTTCTATCAGAATTAGTATTGGCTAACGATAAAGTACTAATTGTTGGTGATTTTAATATACATGTAGATAATGAAAAAGATGCATTGGGATTGGCACTTAAAAACATTGTAAACTCAATTGGAGTTAGACAACACGTGTCAGGACCCACTCATTGGCGAATCAGACTCTAGATCTAATACTATCACATGGAATAGATGTTGATGCCGTTGAAATTCTGCAGCAGAGCGATGACATCTCAGACCATTATCTAGTCTCATGTAAATTACATTTAGCCAAGGCTGCAAAGCCGACTCCGTGTTATATATATGTTAGACCTATAACTTCTGCCACTAAAGATTGCTTTATCAATAATCTTCCTAATCAGTTTCATCATCTCAGCATCCCGGATAGCTTAGAAGAACTTGATATTGCAACAGAAACTTTTAACTCTCTCTTTTCCAGCACTTTAGATGCAGTTGCTCCGTTGCGCTTAAAGAAGATTAAAGAAAATAGTCCAACGCCGTGGTACAACGAGCACACACACACACACACACACACACACACACTCAGGACCTTAAGAGAGCAGCCAGAAAAATGAAGCGCAAGTGGAAGAAAACAAAACTAGAGGTATTTCGGATTTCATGGAAAGAGAGCTTGGTTGCTTACAGAAAGGCTTTAAAAGCTGCTAGATCTGCTTATTTTTCAACCCTATTAGAAGAAAATAAACATAATGCTAGATACTTATTTGAAACAGTGGCTAAACTAACGAAAAAGAAAGCTTCAAGCACAGAAGTTTCCTAGCAACACAGTAATGACTTTATGAACTTCTTCACTTATAAGATTAATAATATCAAGACAAAATTATAACTATGCAACCGTCTACTACAGTATCGCATCAGGGAGTGCATTGTAGTCTCCCTGAGGAAAATTTTTATTCATTTGTTCCTATAGGAGAGGAAGAATTCTGCAAACTCGTTAATTCATATAAATCGACAACTTGTATGTTAGACCCTATACCGACTAAGCTACTGAAAGAGATGCTTCCAGAGATCATAGTTCCTCTTCTTAATATCATTAATTCATCTTTGTCTCTAGGATACGTAACAAAAACCTTTAAGCTGGCTATGATTAAACCGCTTGTGAAAGAAACGCAACTTGATCCTTCAGAATTAGTCAATTACAGGCCGATCTCAAATCTGCCATTTCTGTCAAAGATATTAGAAAAAGCAGTATCCTCACAACTGTGTTCCTTTCTTGAAAGAAATTATATCTGCGAGGATTTTCGGTCAGGATTTAGACCGCACCATAGTACTGAGACAGCTCTCATCAGAGTCACAAATGATTTACTTTAATCATCCGATCGTGGTTGTATCTCTCTATTAGTGTTACTTGATCTTAGTGCTGCATTTGGCACAACTAACCACAACATTCTTTTAAATAGACTAGAAAACTATGTTGGCATTAGTGGAATTGCACTAGCATGGTTTAAATCATACTTCTCTGACCGTTATCAGTTTGTAGCAGTAAATGAAGAGATGTCTTATCGATCCCAAGTTCAGTATGGCGTACCACAAGCCTCAGTACTAGGATCGCTGCTGTTCACTCTGTACATGCTACCATTAGGCGATATCATTAGGAAACATGGAATTAGCTTTCACTGTTATGCCGATGATACTCAGCTCTATATTTCTTCAAAACCTAACGAAACTTACCAATTCACAAAATTAACGGAATGCATAGCTGATATAAAAAATTGGATGACTAGTAATTTCCTACTACTAAGCTCTGAAAAAACAGAGATTCTAATTATTGGACAAAAAACTTCCACACGTAATAACCTAGAATACTGTCTAACACTTGATGGCTGCTCTGTTAAGTCTTCGTCGTCGGTTAGGAACCTGGGTGTGCTCTTTGATAGCAATCTTTCATTTGAAAGTCACGTGTCTAGTATCTGTAAAAACGCATTTTTCCATCTTAAAAATATATCTAAATTACGACATATGGTCTCATTAACAAATGCGGAACAATTAGTTCATGCGTTCATGACATCAAGGCTAGATTATTGTAATGCTCTACTGGTGGTTGCCCTGCACGCTTAATAAATAAACTACAGCTAGCTCAAAACGCAGCAGCTCGAGTTCTTACTAGAACCAGGAAATATGACCATATTAGCCCGGGTCTGTCAACACTACTTGGCTGCCAATTAAACATCGTATACATTTTAAAATATTGTTGATTACTTACAAAGCACTAAATGGTTTAGCTCCGCAGTACTTGAGCGAGCTCTTAACGCATTATAGTCCTTCACGTCTATTGCGATCTCAAAATTCGGGCCAGTTGATAATACCTAGAATATCAAAATCGGCTGCTGGCGGTAGATCCTTTTCCTATTTAGCACCAAAAGTTTGGAACAGTCAATGTCAGTCAATTTGGACCAATGTCCGGGAAGCAGACACACTCTGTCAGTTCAAAGCTAGATTAAAGACATCTCTTTGACCTAGCATACACATAATACATTATAGACTTCTATAATTCAATGTTAGGCTGCATAGATTAGGTCAGCCGGAACTGGGAACACTTCCCTTAAATCCTGATGTACTCGTTACATCATAAGAAGAATGGCATCTACGCTAATTTTAGTGTCTTTGTTTATCCCGAGGTTTTCCCGTAGCCTGCCGGATCCAGGTCGTATTCAGATCTGACTAGGAGCTTTGCCTGGACCCGATGACAACGCGGTGCTGAAGTGCCAACTAGCCTCTCCCTATGGATGATCCCTTTCCCACTCTACAGATAAAACGTTGTGATTTCGGTTCGCGTACCCACCCCGAAGAGATAAAATAAAATAAAAATTCTGTATCAAATTACAGTTACTGTAAATCCGGCCTCTAGTTCATAAACGCCAGAGGAGAACTGGTCCCCGACTGAGCTCGACTGGGTTCTCCCAAGGTTTTTTTCTCTCCATTAAGTCACCTGATGGAGTTTTAGGACACCAGTAGGTCTCTTGATGGAGTTTTTTGGTTCCTTGCCACTGTTGCCTTTGGCTTGCTCAGTAGAGGATATTCAAATTAATTAACCAAGCATTAATACCATTGATCAGCCCTACCAAACGTGGATGTTTTTTCCACTAAGAAACAAACATTGTTATGTTATTTGATTGATACTGTGAAGCTGTTTTGATGCAATTTATATTGTGAAAAGCGCTATATAAATACACTTGACTTGACTTCCAGACACACAAGCACTGAGCACTGCATATATATGTACATTTCCTCTTTAAATTCTCATTACTCTAATCTGAAAGGATTTATTTTCTTTAAGCGAATTCTGAATTTTTATTCTGTGTGTGTGTGTGTGTGAGAGAGTGTTGAGAGTGTCACGCTGACTGAATATGTGCCTGCTGTGTTTGCTGTGCATCAGCAGGATCACACTGTGATCTCCTTTCTTTCTGTCAGTCTTCGCCCACTTTTATGACCCTCCACATCAGCGTCACCCTCAGGCAGCCAACAGCATCTCTCACGCCCTGAGCGGGGCAAACCCGCAGAGACAGCCACACTACACTAACTGCACCAGCACAAACACCACACACGCTCAGATGGCAGCAGGTGATCATGTCCCAGACAACAATTTGGGAAGGCGATCACAGTCACCACAGAGATGTAGGTTTTATGCTGGTAAAATCCAGTTACAAATATGCACCTTCAGAAAAATAACAAAAAGATACATTTTTTGTTGTTGTTGTTGTTTAGCTGTATTATGGTGCAGTCATATTAACATGTCAACACTGATCTGAATAGAGCTGAATAACGACTACTGGGTAACACCTAATTTTGATGGTCCGCTTTAGACATTCTACTGACTTTAAATAAATGTACAACTAAATGCCAACTCAATGTCAATAATTTACGGCTATACATGTCAACTACCTCTCAATAAGTTGCAACTATACATGTCAACTAACTCTCAATAATTTACGGCTATACATG
The DNA here is from genome assembly GCA_030578275.1 of Meda fulgida. Lineage (NCBI taxonomy): Eukaryota > Metazoa > Chordata > Actinopteri > Cypriniformes > Leuciscidae > Meda > Meda fulgida. Next base: position 21,474,569 of record CM060637.1, read on the forward strand.
TCAACTACCTCTCAATAAGTTGCAACTATACATGTCAACTAACTCTCAATAATTTGCCGCTATACATGTCAACTAACTCTCAATAAGTTGCAACTATGCATGTCAACTAACTCTCAATAATTTGCGGCTATACATGTCAAGTAACTCTCAATAATTTGCGGCTATACATGTCAACTAACTATCAATAATTTGCGGCTATACATGTCAACTACCTCTCAATAATTTGCAACTATACATGTCAAGTAACTCTCAATAATTTGCGGCTATACATGTCAACTAACTATCAATAATTTGCGGCTATACATGTCAACTACCTCTCAATAATTTGCAACTATACATGTCAAGTAACTCTCAATAATTTGCGGCTATACATGTCAACTAACTATCAATAATTTGCGGCCATACATGTCAACTACCTCTCAATAATTTGAGGCTATACATGTCAACTAATTATCAATAATTTGCGGCTATACATGTCAACTACCTCTCAATAATTTGCAGCTATACATGTCAACTAACTAACTCTCAATAATTTGCGGCTATACATGTCAACTAACTCTCAATAATTTGTGGCTATACATGTCAACTACCTCTCAATAATATGCAACTATACATGTCAACTTACTCCCAATAATTTGGAGCTATACATGTCAACTAACTCTCAATAATTTTCATTAACAGTTTTATGTTTTTGTGAATTGGTGGCTAATTCATATGAATTTATACAATCTCATTTGTACATTTTTGTACAATCTGCTTATGCACCACTTGAAATGTTGCTAATGTGATCACACCTATTATACTAAATTACTTAACAACCAGCAAGAATTGAGTAATTGCGAGCAGCTCCATAAAGTGCATGTAGTTAATTAGAATTACTCTTTATTTTATAGTGTTTATGTTTTCATGTATTTAGATTAATAATTACGGTATATCTACGTTTTATTTACTGTGGTTATCACTGTATTTCTAATGTGCAGAAAAGTAGGGCCTAACTAAGCGATTATGTAAGGTTCTGCGTGCACGTCTGAACAGAATGTAATCTAGAACAGCACAGTGCTCTGTATAGATCTGAAGTTCCTCAGAGTCTGTCAACGGCAGATAAAACACCTGCAGTCCACATCTTTACAACAAACACGGTGACGCAGAACATCTTTACAGGTTTTTTTATGAAATAAAATTGTTAGCCTGCAGATTGTGGTATTTTCCTGATTGTTGTTGTTTGAGAAAATTGATCCCTACACTAATCGATCCACTTTTTTTGTTCCAGAAAGTGCGATTTATGTAGTACCACAGTGCAACTTGAATTTCTTGAAAAGTTTTACTCACAGCCAATCATCATCATGGCCACGGCGAAGATCTTCTCTCCATCTGTGGTGGGGGCGATGTTTCCGAAGCCAATACTGGTCAGGCTGGTCATGGTGAAATACAATGATGTGATGTAGACCGAGTCTTTGCTGGGACCCCCTTCCCACTTCCCCATGCCACTGGCATTGAAGCGATACGGTGATCCGACGGACTCTCCCAGGAGATACAGCCAGCTATCCGTACGGACCATGTTGGATTCTTCATCTATGACCTCGTAGTCCCCAATGCTGTACCAGATGCAGGCCAGCCAGTGGGCGGCCAGGCCGAACACACACACCAGCAGCACCAGCACCGCTGCCCCGTACTCAATGTAGTGGTCCAGCTTACGGGCCACTCGCCCGAGGCGCAGCAAACGCACCACCTTCAGAGAACTGAACAGGCTGCTGATGCCCTGCAAGAAACAAGACAATTGATTAGTCAATAAATGAGTTTGTGGTCATTTAGAAGATGTTTTTATCCATGGTGACTTACACTACAGTACAATTTCTACCGGTCCAGTCCAGAAAGGGTCTTAAAGTGAACCACGGATGGTGACCCAGTGAATGTTTCTAAAATCGAATCCCAATGGAATATAAACCAAACTAAAAGCCTGTTCAAAACTAAATGTTTGGTGCGAAAATGGATGCGTCTGTTCAGATCGACAAGAACACTTTCATATGTCGTCAATCTTTTTTATTATTTTGGAGAGGTGTTCTAATCTCTTTTTCATTGAACTTCGAAGAAAGCCAGCCAATAAGATTTGCACTCTTGTCCTTTGCACAGTGAATAGCAGAAGAAGAGCCCAGATGCGACTCGCTTGTCTCTGTACTCTTGTATTTGGTGGTGACTGATGAACTCGATATAGTTTTTCTTTCCCATAAGCACCACCTACTGTCAGAGAGTCAATTTGCATTTACATTCAGCCTGTCTTCTGTTTTCGCTGTGAAATCGAAATTTGTTTCTGTGCTATTGACAGCTTAAATGTTAGTATTGTGACTACTCTCACCCAAACAGTTGAAAAAGCCCCATTACCCTGCAGAAGCAGCACAACCCTGGATGGGACTCAACTGTATTCTGCCCGCAGCATCCACAGAGGAAGCAAGGCTGACTAGTGTTGACGTGCACAGCACAGGCGACCTCTGCTGTGTGTGTGTGTGTGTGTGTGTGTGTGTGTGTGTGTGTGTGTGTGTGTGTGTGTGTGTGTGTGTGTGTGTGTGTGTGTGTGTGTGAACTGTAATCTCCTGCTCTGAGACTCCTGCTCCGATGCAGGCTCTGCTATAGCGGCCTGACAGCTACGCAAAGCCCCAGAAAAATACAGCTTTGAGTGTGCACTTCCTACCGAGGGATTAAATGAATGAGTCTGTGCCAAAACCAAAACTGAGGATGGCACCTGACAGGTTGTGTGCTGAAAGTCTGAAAGTTAACATGAAACTGAAAGTGGCCCAATTTACTTTCTTAATACAAATTCCTGATGTATCCATGCACATTATTTTAAAGAGAAAATATGTGGTTTTCATAATCTATCATCAAAAAGTAATTGCTCATTTTGCTCAAACACGTTCCCTGTCTGCCATTGGCCAAAAAAGTAGTCCCGCCCCAAGCTCACACCATTGGATTAGACCAGTGGTTCCCAAACTTGGGGTATGCAAACAAAATGCTGTGTTTTGCAAGTCATTCAATTGTACCCGACCTTAAAATAACATTAAAACTGTGTGAAAGGGGCTCTTGTCTCTTAATAGAAAAGGTGTGACTGCAGTGTAAGTGGAAGAGAAGGAGTACGCAGAAGGGTGTTAAATGCCTATCAAATTTGGGGAACCACTGGATTAAGACAGTGATGGTATATCTTGCCCAAAGATTATACACTGTTGCTTCAAAGACAGATAGCGTTAAAGAAATAAAGGTTACAGGATTAGTTTCAATAATTGCTCTTGTGCATCAAGCAAAACCTAAACCATTGAAGTTTGTTCAAGCATGCATTGTTGATCATTGTTTATACGTAAATACAAATATTTAAGAAATATGTTCATCATATAAAGTGGTTGTGTCTCTCCAGAAGACTTGGAGTAAACCGCTCAATTCACTTGGATTACTATTAAGGTCTCTTTAAGCAGCTTGAACATTTTTGGTTGCATAGATTTCAATGGATGGACAAAAGTGATGGGAGACTATTTAAAATATCTTCATGTGTGTTCTGAAGATAAATGGAAATCTTATCTTAATGAGAAACTGACCATTTAAACAGGCTCAAAGAAATACAGTCTGATTCCTGCAACAAAATCTTCATCCAATTGATGCAAACTTGTATGCATGTATGGATCTATATGTGAAATGCCCTTTATGTTTTTTTTAAGTTTCTAATCAGACAAGAAACAGCCTTTTCTTCTCATTAAGAGAAGGGTTGCAATTGCAAAGCACATTTCATGATGACTTTAAGATCTGTTTTAAAGCTGCAAGTTTGATATTTAATACCTAGAATCCAGTCCATCACTCGCTGTGCCTCCTACAAAGCTGGACTTATTTATACACTCTTAAAAATAAAGGTTCCAAAATAGGGGTCATAGAAGAACCATTTTGGTTCCCAAAAAACCTTTTAGTGAATCGTTCTAAAAATAACAATTTTTTAGATGATTTGGCCACTCATTCCACCTAGTGTCAGTTCAAAAATCCAAAAGTCATTTTTTTATTAACTTTGAGAAAGGTTTGTGTAAGATAAATAATCATTCTTTTAAATTTAATGTAATGGTTCTTTATCTGCATAATTGACTCCATAAATAACCATTTTGTTTCACAAAAGTTTATTTTTAGTCGAAAAAGGTTCTTTAGATTATTAATATGTTTAAAAAAAAATCTTTTTAGAACTATTCACTAAAAGTTTTTTTGGGAACCAAAATGGTTCTTCTATGACCCCTATTTTGGAACCTTTATTTTTAAGAGTGTAGACTAGACTTTTCTATACTATTTTTAAAAAAAAATCAAGCATTGTAAAGCAGTTAAAAATGTTTGGGACACTTAGACATTTTACAATAAACAGCCGTCAGGGCAAGGGTGTCCTGATCCAATATACTGTTATCTTTAAACTGATGTTTGTACAGAGCCACACACACAGTGAACACAATCCACATTAACCATCCGTGCACCTGAAGGAATCCTGAATCCCTCACTCATAAACACCCAGGGATTATGAGTCTCTTTCTATTCCAGTATTCAGAGAATAAAAATGTCCATAGTTGAATTCGAACATGAATTATTCCATTACTTTGCTCTTTCCACTGCAGTCTTCATAAACACAACACAAACACAACTGCTATTGCTGTGGGCTTCTGAGACTGTGCTGAATCACGTGAGCTGCTAATGAACATGACTTCTACATGACATTGCTTCCGAGTGGGGATAAGTAGTCTAGTAGCTGCTGATTTCGGCCCACAGACTTCATGTTCTGATGCAGATGGCCTTAGATATTGACAATGCCATGTCTTCTTGGCTAGAGGTTCATCTAGTTGAAGAAACAGAACATATGTGCCCATTTACTGTGAATATGCAGATGCCTCAATAGAAAGATTGAAATCCCTTGTAGTGTTTTTATCTGACTTATAAAAGCTTCTCAATGTTTATTGCACTAATCATTGACAACAAAGTTTCAGGCCCTCTGCAGTGCAGGATAAGCTGAGTAAAGCTATGCTTGAACAACACTGGTACACTGTAAAACCTAACAATATATTTACTCAATTAAATTGGGTTCACTGCACTCAAATAACACTGAAAAACTTGAAGTGGCTTGAATGACTGAAACAGAACTCAAACTGAATGAGTAATAGAACATTTCAGATCCCAGAATGATAATTGAATAATAATTGTACTTAAGTGATCAATTAAGTGATGATTGATCATTAGTGATGAACACCTGCTGTTAACAAGCAGAATCACTGAAGGAAAGAGAAACACAAGAACTACAAGGTTTAAGGTCACCATGATGGCGATCAGTGTTTGCTTTAGTTAGGCTCTTGACCCTTGACTATGGAGTACAAGTATTTCTTTGACTGCTGTAATTGAGTGTTTATCAAACATTTGTTATGGCACAAAATTCAAGGAAAAATATGATTGGGAATGCTGGTCAAGGTTTGATGATGACAATCATCAGTTAATGACTTGATTCACTGATCTCATTCAGAGTCTAGTCTCTGATTAAAAGGGTAATAAATTATTAATTTGAAACTGAAACTCTATAGTATAAGAACTAGCAATAATATGAAGGATTTTACAGAAAATGTAATTCATTACCAAAACTAACACAGATATCATGAATCAGCATATGAATCTCAACAATGGTGATCATTAAAAACCTATTCATACTGCAAAGCATGCTGGGTACTACCATAATACAAACCTTATCCATGGCTCCCAGCATGCATTGCAGCATGAATAATTTTTTAATGGTCACCATTGTTGAGATTCATATGCTGATTCTTGATGTCTGTGTAAGTCAGCTTGATACCATAGAGGTTTTTAAAATCTGATTGTAACAACACTGGGCCTTACAGCAGAAAGATCACAGTTCTTTTATAATGAAAAATACAAGTTATATATCACCAGCTTAATAAGAAATTATTCTCTAGAAAAGACCATAAAATCAAGACACCAAATGATAATTCATCTTTCTATAAATCATCATCAAAACACAACCACATGCTCACATTTTCTTTTGGCTTTTGTGCCATAACAAGTGTGTTATATAAACACTCAGTTACAGCAGCCAGAGGAAAAACTGGTGTTATAAAGTCAAGGGTCAAGAGCCCAACTAAAGCAAACACTGACCACTATCATGGTGTCTTTAAATGAAACCCAATAAATCATCTTCATCTAAACCTCTTTTCATTCACAATAACACCTTCTGTAGACGCATGACTCAAATAACTCTATAACTCATAATTTAAATTGGTTAATAAGTGAAGCTGGTAATGCTGTTTGTGGAGATGTTCAATCCTCCTCTGAGATCTTCAGAGATTTAAAGATATTTTATCTTTAGTGATTTCATCTAATGTTGTGGCTGGAAGTCAGTTGTAGTTCTTGTGTTTCTCTTTCCTTCAGGGACCTGCTTGTTAACAGCAGGTGTTCATCACTAAGGATCAACAATCACTTCATTAATCACTTAATTAATCACTTAATTTCTTGACTGCAATATCTACTTTTAGTGAACTCAACTGAAATAATTTCAGAGTACTCATAACTATTGTTTGTTATAAACTTAAATGAATTGAGGTAATAAGTTTCCTCAAATGTAATGAGTTAGCTTAACTCATTGGATTGGACTTTGTGTGTGATATTGTGAGCTAGCAGTAACTGCAAGTGCTCTGAGTTCATTTAAAGTTTGTCATTTCACTGTTTTTACTCAATAAAGTGAAGTTTCAGCTATATACAGTATTAAATGCAGTGTAAAGTTTAATTGTGTATTAAAAATATTATTGTTTTAGTAAACTCACATAAAATAAGTTCAGAGTACTCATAACTATTGTTTTTTATAAACTTAAATGAATTGAGGTAATCTGTTTCCTCAAATGAAATGAGTTAGCTTAACTTGTTGGGTTTTACAGTGTAATGACGGCTGCTGGGATCCAGCCATAAATGATGATGATGATGGATTCTGAGGTTACGAAGTTATGAACCACTGACAGATGGATTTTACAATTCTCAGAGGGTGCAAAAGCCTGTGTCTCCTATGGCAGTTTTCTTTCTGTGGTAAACCGCAGCGATTCAAAGATGCAGCAATATCACTCACAGAAAATCACGGGCAGCTTCATTCACAGGGTCCCGGGGGAAATACCTGACATGCTTGGATGAAATCAATCCTAAAAACACCGCTTCAGTATGGCAAAGCCATCAAGACTGACTGTGAGGCTATAATGCAATTTTAGCAGAAAGATTGAGACTGACAAGGGCCACTTCAATATTCCTGTACTTTTTGAAATATCACTTTACACTCTCAGAAAAAATGGTATCTTTAGGGGGTGAAACAGCTTGTCACTGAGGCAGTCCTTCAAATGGACATCTCCTTACCTTATTTACCCCTGTAAGGTTCATACAGTATACACTTACTTATCTAAGGTGTTGTCAAGTTAAGTCAAATTTATTTGTATGGAGCTTTTCAAAGCAGCTTTATAGAAAGTCATACTGTAAATTGTAGGGCTTGACAATATAAAGCAATGATACAAATGATTTTTGAGTTAGATCTAACTATATTATATTATATATCTTATTAGTGAATATTTTGCATTATATTGAAAAATACAAGCACTAGTTTCCACATATATGTATTATGTAATATATCACATTATATTTTGCAGTATATTCCCATATATTTTTGTTCCATAAGGCTAAACTCTAACCGAGAGAATGACAGGCATGAGTGAGAGACATGACTGTTTCCGCACATTTGTGACAGTGACAGCCTGACTCTGGGAATGGAGATTTCACCAAGTACAACATGTTCCTGAATCAACACCTTTGTTGATCCTGGAGCATCATCTTATCAACCAGTCAGATTTGAGGGACAAGTTTACAGTTTATGACCAAGTTTAGGCTTACAAACAGAGTTAGGCGCTTCTACACCAGCGTTATTCACCCATCTTTTCCCTCTGATTTTAGGTATAAGTTATGGGTAGGGTTAGGGTTAGGGTTAGGACTACAATTTCAGACCGTAATGTTGCTCCAGGATCAACAAAATATGTTGACCAAAAAACACATCTAACTTTGCAAAATCAAAATGTGCGAATAAGCCAGAGGTAAGGAATAAAAACTTAATTTTAATTAAACTTAAGCAGGAGAAAAAAAAACTTGCGATATCCCAGGCTACACCGGGGAGCCAGTTCTCCTCTAAACAATTTAAACAATGTCATCTTGAACAACAAGGGCAATCTGTACTTTTTAGGGGTATAGTTAAAGTAAAAAGTTGTCCCTTTGAGGGTACTGCCCCAGTAACACCTGTTGTATCCCTAAAGGGACAGTGTACAACAGGTGAAGAGAGAGAAAACTCACCTCGTCAACATTCTCAAAGGCATTGATGACGTCGTAAGGAAGACAGGAGAGCAGGTCAATGACGAACCAGGTCTTCACGTAGTTCATGCGGATGAGCTTTGGGTCTGAGATCACCTCCCCCGCGGGTCCAACAAAGGTGGTGTGGAAGTTGAGCACGATGTCCACCAGGAATATCACATCCACAATGCTGTCGACTACCAGCCACGTGACGTTGTTCTGCTTGGTCTTGAAGGACACGTTGTAGGGGACCATGATGGCCGTGTAGAAGGTGAGGATGAGAATCACCCAGTCCCACGTGGTCTTGAAGGTGCAGTAGTGCAGGATGATGTGAGGAGGGGTTTTCGGAGCCTCTTGCTTGTACTGCGGGAGGATGTCCGAGCCAAGCTGCAGTACCTGATCAGGGATAAGAAGAAGAAAGAGTGTAACTATCTGGAAAAAAGTTATGAACATTATGGAAGACAGCACGATAACATTTCCTCTGCACACAAACAGCATCCTGATGTATTTGAGCATACCCTTATGAAAATAAAATATATATTTACCTATATATGAATTATGAATGATCAATATATTAAATGGTTTAACAGTATATTTGAAAATATACAGAATAATATATTTGTGTTAATATCTTACAATATATTAAATAATACATAAAGAATTGCCACACTGTAAAAAAAAAATTAAGGTTGTACAACAACAAAAAATATCTTAGTACTAATTTCCCCTAGCTTTTTCTCGTTGACTCAACTTTTGTAAATAACAGTTTAAAGAAAAAAAAACGTTTAGGTGAGTCAAGGACATTGTTTTCTGGAGAGGTGCAACTATTCTGTAACAAATCTTTTGTAGTTGAGCTAATTCAACATTTTCTGTCTATTGGAAACATAAGTTCTTAAGAATTAACAGGTGTAGATGTTGATTTTTTTAATTGAAAATCATTTGGTTATCACCATTTTGGTGATGGGCGTTTCCTTTGCTTGGTCTGTTTGACTTTTTGTGTGAGTTTGTGCGCTTTGTAACAGTGTATAGAAAAAACACATTTTTGCAACATTTGTTGCTAAGACAGAAGGAAAACAAGATGATCAAGTTTTCAGTTTATGAAGTGGGGTACAAAAAAAAAAAATCTTTTGAAACACACACAGACATCAAGATTCAGCGTATGAATCTCAACAATGGTGACATGCTTCATGCCGCAATGCATGCTGGGATCCACCGTAGTATTAAAATCATGGCTTCCAGCATGCATTGTGGCATGAAGCATGTCACCATTATTGAGATTCATATGCTGATTCTTCATGTCTGTGTGTGTCTAAAATACAAAAAATATGACGATGTATTTAAAAATCAGAATGTCTGATCTGTTGCATAAAACTTTTGTTGGCAAATCTAATAAAATATTTACAAATAATATATTTTGATCAAGAATAAGAATAGTGAACTAATCTATTTATGAAGCTGATCACCTTATCATTCTTTTATGGCTTTCTTTGCAACAAATTATGTGTTTGGCTACACACTGTTACAAAGACACATAAAATGCAAAGAGGCAAACTGACCAACTCAAGGAAACACTGATCACCATAATGGTGACCAAACAATTTCAATAGAATCTGAACCTGTTTATTCTACTACAAAATAACAACAACAACAAAAAAATTCTTACAGAACAGTTGCATCTCTCCAGAAAACAAATAATGTCAAGGTGACTCAACTAAACGTTTTTGTGTCAAAGAAAACTTCTTTTCAATTATTTACAAAAGTTGAGTCAACAATTTTAAACTTTTTTTAAGTTGTGTTTTTTTACAGTGCACTTTTCATATATTAAAAAATATGTGACAATATATTTACTAATATATCATAATGTATGTAATTTTATATTCAGTAAATCACTTTATAATATTATATATGTGTGAACATACATTCACATTTATATGAGAATGTATGTAAAATATATATATATACACACAATAAATGATACAACTTTGTGAATGCTATTTACATGTAATGCTTTATTGTCTTCATCTATAAATATTTTATATGTATTGATATATGACATGGTCAATGAATATTTTGCAGTATATTGAAAAATATAAGCACTAGTTTCCAGTATGTATTATGTAATATATCACAATATATGTTGTAGTATATTCCCATATATTTTTGTTCCATAAGGGTAAACTCTAACTGAGAAAATGACAGGCATGAGTGAGAGACATGACTGTTTCTGCACATTTGTGACAGTGACAGCCTGACTCTGGGAATGGAGATTTGCACACACTTGCTTCTATCCAAAGGAACTTAAGCTACGAGACAAGCAGACAGAAGAAGCTCATCCCCCTTTCAAGTCTTCGACAAAAAGCTCCATATCAGAGCCAACTCACTGTGTGTGTGCGTCTCAATCAGCTCCCTAGTTCAGTAGTCAGGGCACTGATCAGGGAGTCGGACATTTTAAGGTGCACTGAAATATTCGCTCCCTAAAAAGTCCCCCAATAAACCGTGAAATCCAGGGAGCATCAATGTCTTTAAATTAAGTAAAATTAGTGCTATGTCAATGCTCAGTATGTCAATGCTCACTATGTCAATGCTCACTATGTCAATGCTCAGTATGTCAATGCTCACTATGTCAATGCTCACTATGTCAATGCTCACTACGTCAATGCTCAATACGTCAATGCTCACTATGTCAATGCTCACTATGTCAATGCTCACTATTCAGTATGTCAATGCTCAGTATGTCAATGCTCAGTATGTCACTGCTCAATATGTCACTGCTCAATATGTCAATGCTCCCTATGTCAATGCTCAGTATGTCACTGCTCAGTATGTCAATGCTCAATATGTCACTGCTCAATATGTCAATGCTCACTATGTCAATGCTCACTATGTCAATGCTCAATATGTCACTGCTCAATATGTCAATGCTCAGTATGTCACTGCTCAGTATGTCAATGCTCACTATGTCAATGCTCACTATGCCAATGCTCAGTATGTCAATGCTCACTATGTCACTGCTTAATATGTCAATGCTCTCAATATGTCAATGCTCAGTATGTCAATGCTCTCAATATGTCAATGCTCAGTATGTCAATGCTCTCAATATGTCAATGCTCAGTATGTCACTGCTCAGTATGTCAATGCTCAGTATGTCAATGCTCAGTATGTCAATGCTCTCAATATGTCAATGCTCTCAATATGTCAATGCTCAGTATGTCAATGCTCAGTATGTCAATGCTCTCAATATGTCAATGCTCAGTATGTCAATGCTCTCAATATGTCAATGCTCAGTATGTCAATGCTCTCAATATGTCAATGCTCAGTATGCCAATGCTCTCACTATGTCAATGCTCAGTATGCCAATGCTCAGTATGTCAATGCTCTCAATATGTCAATGCTCAGTATGTCAATGCTCTCACTATGTCAATGCTCAATATGTCAATGCTCAGTATGTCAATGCTCAGTATGTCAATGCTCTCACTATGTCAATGCTCAATATGTCAATGCTCACTATGTTCCAGAAGTTATGAAGCATGAAACATAAATCCTGTGAGCAAACTCACTACACATAATGAAACACGATAGATTTAAAAAAAAACATTATTTAATTATATTTCATAAATAACCTTTTTTTAATTGTTTAATATAAATATATATATATATATATATATATATATATTCACTATTCTCCTGTATCTGTATCCTGTTATTATTGTAAAAGTTCAATAAACAGATAAAAAAACATATGTAAATCATTAGAAAGATAATGAACAATCTAGCAACAATTTATAATTTATTTACTGCTGAATGTTGCATGTATATGTAACAAGCCAAGTATTTATTATAATGCACTTTAAAAAAACATTGACAAATAATGTTAGAAATATATCAGCTCTGCTGTTGTTCATGAATACCAAAAGTGATGTTGTACAATGAGGATGTTGTCATGTCACCATCAGTGTCCTAATGTGTAAGCGTCCTTACTGTCCTTACCAGTGCCTGAATGTGTGCACACCATATGAGGCACGACCAAGGAAGCTATAGGAGCTGATCGAGATGCACCTAGAGCCTCTTGTGTATTCGATGAGTCACAGACTCTACAATACACTTAAAGCGGACCTATTATGCCCATTTTTACAAGATGTAATTTAAGTCTCAGGTGTCCCCATTATGTGTCTGTGACAATTCAGCTCAAAATACCCCACAGATCATTTATTATGCCATGTTGTATATGTAAATGTGCATGTATCTTTAAATGCAAATGAGCTGCTGCTCCCCGTCCCCCCAGAATAGTGCCAGAGTCTTATTATTGGTATCAATACCAATTACATTACAGCCTTGACGTCATTGAATTTAATGAGTTGTGTGACAGTCAATCACTGTTTGCGGAGAAATGAATGAGAGTAAACTGAATCATACCTGTCCCGCTATTGTTCTTGACTTCTCTTATAAAACAGCATTTTCTTGTGTAAACTCTAAAAATAGACCAATCCATGTTTTCAGAGCAAATATGGTGAAGATTAGCCAATGGGCTGTCAATTCATTAAATCCTATTTCCTCACAAAAGAGATTTATTCAGAGAAGTGAAGCTATTGACATCCATTAAAAAAGAGACAGCCTCTGGTCTGGGAAATTGCATGTGTATATTAGATCTGTGTATTAAAGTGAAAGCAGTGTGTTAACACTTTACAGGAATTGTTACATAGAAACAAATGAGTAACGCATTATTAACACTCCAGTAACTACTATTAACTAACAAGAAACTCTGATTAATAAATTGGTAAGTAAAAGTGTTCAGTTAAATGTGGTAGTTTATTAGCTAATCAGTAACTACTACAGGTTCATAATTAATGTGAATAATGCATAATGTATCATTCATTCTAAAGTGAAGGTCATGGTAACCCACTAGTAATGACTCAAGTATTACCAAATCTTCCAGAAGGAATTACTAATTATTATTTGGATCAGTATTCTAAAGTGATCTGAGTCATTGTAAAGACATTTCTGTAAGGCTTTGGATGGTATTCCTTTGCCTTAGCAACACGACTGCCATTAAATTGTAAAGAATAAAGAAATCAATTTTTTATGTAATTTGAACCACTATTAATCCAACCACAGAATGAATGATGATTTGAAATTTTGTGAAATCACATTTGTTGGGTCAGAAAAATGACACAAAATGTATCTTGTGATAGATGTAAATCTACTTTGTCCATTCATAGACAAATTAAAGTAAGCTAAGTATCTATAGCTGAGAATCCTGCCGTGTGTGAGTGTGTGTGAGAACAGATGCTGCTGGCAGTGAGAATGATTTATGATTTCTACACACTGTAGAATGTGAAACAAGAAACTGAGGGAGCAAATTCACTACTGCTGTCACTCATTCCGCTCCTTAGTTCCCCATACTATCTGAACATCGGCACACTGACGACTCAATGCAATTATGTGTTTAAGCTGAAAAAGTGCAATGTCTGCTTAATCTGCACAGCAAATGGTTCATAAGCTCAAAGTATACTACACTTTCGGTGCTCGTTTGGATGATTGTGTTCAGTTCAGATCAGTTCAGTTCAAGTGTGAACGCTGCATCTGAATCAAACAAGCAGACCGCTTGAAAAGACGAGAAAACTCTGGTGCAGTTCAACTGAAATATGAATGCAACACGGACCAAAGACATGTAAACAAACCAAAAACGGGATATGATGTCACAAGATGCGACCCTAAAAAGGACAGGATACTCAAGTTTTGTCTGAGCCGAAAGAACTAAGAGACACCCTGAAAAGGCTGGTCTGGGGTACGGGTCATTTGAGCTCTGGCACCCTTCGCTGCTGATATGAATGCAATCGTACTAAATGGCAGAAGTGAACAGATATTGATGTCGTATGATTCAATAAAATAAATGACATATCATTCAATGTGTTTGTGTGTGTCTCACTCACTTTCCTGACAATCGTGCAAGAGAAGAGAATGTCTATCTCATTTCTATACACCTTCAGCAGAACATTTGCAGTGCAGTGACGACAAATAGACGCAAGTGCTGTTATGTGCTGATGCAAAAACAAAGAAAACCAACAAAAACAGATGTGAGCAGCTCTTTCCATTTTGGCACCTTCTCCTTAGTCGTTTCTAGTATCGTGATGATGCAAGCGTACTCTGTAAAACACGAGTTCGAGTTCAAAAACTAGCATTTATACTGATAGTACTGTGAACTTACTTCATTTGAGTCCGCTGAAAAGTAATATCTCTTAAAGGTCCAGTGTGTAATATTTCTGTGGATCTATTGACAGAAATGCAATATAAGTTCCATAACTATGTGTTTAGTGGTGTATAAAGACCTTACTTAATGAACCGTTAAGTTTGTATTACCTTAGAATGAGTCATTTATATCTACATAGGCGCGGGAATCCCCTTCTATGAAGATTGCCATATTGTGACGTCATGTTTCTACCGTAGCCGACAGCGAACACACAGCGCTACAGAGCGCGTTTCGTCACTACCTTGAAAGAGAAGCCGCAGAAAGCTAGAAGCCAGATAGACACCGTGAGTAGAGACTTTCCCTTGTCAGTGGTGTAAAATATGTGGTTGGATTGTTTCATGTAACTCAGTTCTTCTCCCTCGCTGTGTTATAGCTTTGCTAAGTGGGGATAAATGTGCTGGTTGTGTTCGTGAGACAGCTGATTAGTACTCTTTTCATTGACCGTAAAACAGTTACAGGAATCACCAACCCGTCGATCGCGACATGTCGATCTTGGAAGCATTTTAAGTCGTTCGCGAAGAGTTTTCAAAATCAGAGAAAAAAAGCCTATTGTGTGTAGTAAATGGTGTCTAAGGGATGCGGAGGCGCGCGCGCTGTTACAATCATGTCATTTTTGCCGCGCGCACCTTTGGGCTCATGTGGACGCGTTGAGTTTAAACAAGGCTTTACGCTTTAACCAGCTCAGCCACAGTAACAGCTCATATTAGCCAGGTAAACTTTTACTACCCTGTTAGAAAAAAATATAGTTGCATAGTTTCATGTGGTTCTTCTCCCTCGCTGTATTATGGGTTTGCTATGTGGGGAGAAATGTGCTGGTTACGTTTGTGAGACAATCAGCTGATTACTATTATTATATTATATATTAAGACCCTCACCTGACTATGGCTTTCATGATGTGGTTTATAATGGACTGTGGTACAGAAACAGTGACAATGTTACACACTCTCGGCTTACTCTGGCTATTCTCTGCTGTCTCAGTCGACGATATGTTTGTCCAGTTACATAGTGCAACTCGCAACCGAGCCGCTAGATGTCGCTAAAAATCACACACTGCACCTTTAATATTAAACTGCAAACACTTACGGGCGGTTTCCCGGACAGGGTTTAAATTAAACCTGGAGTAGGCCTTAATCTAGAATAGTTAATCATGTCTTGAAAAATGGCTTTCTGTAACACAGATTAAGTACAGATTAGTTAAACCTGGACTATGGAGTCTTGAACTAAAATAAATCAGATTAAATTAAAACCAACTGTGCTAATCTGAATTAGCATGACAGAGGTTGACTATAAAACATGGAATGAACCAAGAAAAGCTTAAAATTGTATGGAACTGAGAAGCAAATCCATGGAAAACAATGGCATCAGAACAAGACTGCATTCAAAAAACAAAAAATACTTACAAGAGACAAATTTTTAGCAAGCTAAATAATCTGCACACACCAGCTATGTAATAAAAGAAAAGAAATGCCAGGAAATCTGTTTGTAATGATATATATATATATATATATATATATATATATATATATACATAAAATCAACAATGTACAACTAGGTTGTATTAATCGTGTTCATTAACAATGAATGGTTTTCATTTAAAATGAATTATTCAAATATCTCTATAATTAATGCTTCTTGTTTACTCCTGTGATTTACATAAACTATCTATAACATTTCTTTACACGTGGTGTTCAGTGTTGCTAGTCTAGAAGCAATATACCATAGTAGTTGCTTTATTATAAATACAAACACAATTATTAGTAGCAGGTCCTCCGTCCAAGAACAGGCTCAACACTTCACCACAATGGTAACCCCCCAAAATACTAACATAACAGAAACTTTTAAATACCATCATAATAATAGAACATTAAACATTAACAAGTCTGTCCGTTTTCATGATGGGAAGTGAATGTCCTGTATGACTGGGTTACTATTGAAACATATTTCAAAATGAAAAAACATCAAGACAAAGAGTGACCATTTCAAGTCAGTTTACACCAATCACATTTGAACTAGAAACCCAATACAATGGTGTTAAAACAAAATGAAATGTTTAAATGATTTATTAATATGTGTGTGTGTGTGTGTGTGTGTGTGTGTGTGTGTGTGTGTGTGTGTGTGTGTGTGTGTGTGTGTGTGTGTGTGTGTGTGTGTGTGTGTGTGTGTGTGTGTGTGTGTGTGATCTGAAGTTAAACTTGCCTCCTGGTAGGTTTAATTTAAGCCTCAATTTAGTCCTGAAGTAACTCTAGTCTTCCTCCAGGAAATCAGTTTATTAAACTCTGGACTAAATTAAATCTAGGACTATTTAAAGCCATTACAGAGAAAGCAGATTTCTGTTAATCTGGTTTAAAGGGCCATTCTAGTCTAGGACTAGGCTTAATCTCTGTCCGAGAAACCACCCCTTAATGTGTAATAGTGAATGAACCAAAAACCTGACTTTAACTAAAATCTTTGCAGTTTGTATTTAGCGAAGCACAGGCTCTCCTCTCCAGCACAATGGTGACAAACATTCATTAAACTAACAGATCTCTCCTGTATCATCCTGTGCAAAACACATAAAACACTTCAGTTTAATATTTACTCTCCTTATCATTTACTGACTTTGCATAACTTTTTTCTATAAACTTTCACTAATATTTCAGTCAAATTAACTTATTTCGTTTAATAAATCTGACTGTTACATTTTACAGTATATTACTGTTTTTCCTTGATAACAAAGCGAAACACAAGAACTGATTACAGCCACAGAAGACATTACATCTCTCAAGATCTCAGCAGAGGAGGATTAAACAACCCAAACAAATAGCATTACCAGTTTCACTTATTACTAACCAGATTTTTTTTCATACGTCTACAGAAATTCCTATTGAGAATTAACAGAGATTTAGATGTTGTTTTGTTTAATTTGACGTTACTATTATGGAGATCAGTGTTTGCTTTAGTAGGGCTCTTGACCATTGACTTGAACATTAGTTTTTCTTTGACTGCTGTAACTGTATGTTTTTAAGACACATTTGTTGTGGCAGAAACAAAGTCAACAAAAAGTAGATCAAGTTTACAGAAACTGATTATCGATGTCATGCCGTGTCTAGTTCATTATCAAAAATACACTTTAATTTATGTTACTACACTCTGTAACTACAGCAAAGGTCAAGCAGCGCTGTGCAAACAGTTAAAGATTTTGAGACTCATCATTCACTAAAAAATGTTGACCTATAACTTCAATTAAACACACACAGACATCAAGAATCAGCCAATGAATCTCAACAATGGTGACAATCAACAAAAAAAGATAACATCAAATCTGAACCTCACAAAACACGCTAATAAAAGTCAACACAAAAACAACAGCAAAAATAAAATCAAAATGTACAAATTAAAGAAAATAACCAGACAATTCAGCTGCATAATTTATTCTACAATACATGCTGGGAGTCATGGAGGATTTTTTTTGTACTATGCTGGTACCCAACATGCATTGCAGCATGAAACTTTTGATTGTCACCATTGTTGAGATTTATACGTCGATTCTTGATTTCTGTGTGTGTCTGACAGATCTACAGTAAAAATACAAAATGTTCTGAGTATAAACTTTTAAAAAATTTTCATTAAATTTTTCTAAACTTCTGTCACCTTTTAGTAAGAACTTTTATAGACTTCTGACAGAAATAAAATGTAGTAAATCTGGTGAAAATGTCTTTTATCTTCAGTTGATTTCATTTTTTATTCTGTTTCTCAATCCTTCAGTGATTCTGCTTGTTAACAGCAGGTGTTCATCAGTGTCTGGATTAACTATGAAATTGTTCACTCAGTCAAGTGGACTGTATTAGTCCTGTGAACAGATTGGAAAACATCCTCTGTGTGTCGACTTTGAGCGCTGTTAATTTACAGTATATTCCTGTAGGCTACTTTCTCGAAAACGACAAATATAACCCAGAATGCATCTTTTCTACGGTATATTGCTGTTTTAATGGAAAACAGCAAGTTACTGTCAAAATTTGGCTGTTTTTTTACAGCAGTTATTTTCAGTTTGGACCCAAATATTATATTGTGAACAGAGACCAGTGGGTAAAGTCTGCTCCATTTGATAGCATTTGATAGTATGTTTCTTTGTGCAGTATCTGCACTATTTCTCTCCAGAAGCTATGACTGATACAAATGCCTATGTTTAAACAACAGTTGCAATAATCGGTTACACTTTATTTTAAGGTGTTATTGTTACATATATTTCAGTACTGAATTATTTAGTTAGCTAGGGTAGGATTTGGTTGAGGGTTAGTTGCATGTAATTATGCAACATTTGCTGTTGTTATTGTGGAAAGTACACGTAACATATGTAACAAGGACACTGCAACATAGTGTTACACAAGAATCTCTTGTTGTTCCGTCTTTTTCCAGGCTCATTTATGACAAATAAATCTGGACACATGATGTAATTTACATCACATGCACTATATGCATACCCTATAGCGTGCCAAAATGTGCTCAGAAAGCGCTTTGTTGCCGCTGTAGGAACTGAGGGGGACGTTGGTGTGTGTGTGACGTGAACAGCAGCCGCACATGTTGGAGACTTATCTCAAGACAGCAGAGGGGCTTTTGGGATTGCAGCACACACTCTTGGCCAAGAGGGCTCAGATATAAATGGATGGAGTGTTGCTTTGATGAAAGTGCTAGAACACACATGTAGACACACACACACACAACAGTGATCACCTCGGCCAGACGGGAATGCTTGTGGACGTTCTCGCCCTTGTGGACAGTGGGTGTCAGCTGCTGTAAAACACCACGGCTGCTGGTCAACGCTCGTGTCAGCCGAGCAAACTTTCCCCAGCCTTCAGTCATATACAAAGGGGAAATGGTTAGAGGAAAATACATGTATAATGTAAGGAGTGTCTATAAATCAGTATTATACAGTGGGTAGTTTCATTCCTGCATGGTAAATATAAAAAACAACATCGTGATCAAATCTAAAGTCAAACACAGAGAACACCTTTCACGTTCCTGATCCAATTTACATCTAATGAAATGTTTTGGCTGATGGGAAATAAGTCACATCACACCTTTAGATGAGTCGTCTTCAATAGGCTGCTTGAATGCAGTGATATCACTGAAGGTGCAGAGGAAGAGCACAACTTTATCCTGTTCGTTTCGGATGGGAGCAATTTTGATGAAGAACCACACTGGCATCCCTGCAATATCAGCAATTTTTTTTAATTCCTTGATAAATATAATAAGAATAAACTCTTTCAAATGATTGGAAATAGCCAACTCACGGTTCTTCTTGTACATGAGTATTTCAAAGGAGTTCATCTCATAGTTCTCAAAGGTCTGGCGGACTTTCTCGCAGGTTTCTTTGTCAGTGAGTTCCCCATACATGAAGCTGAGAGAAAGACAAGGAGGCGTACATAACCAATCTCTATTAAAATACTGACTGAGCCATAAACTCAAGTTGTGAGCCATGATGCCAATCCATGATCTAAAAACTTGAGGTTGCGGTTAGTCTCCATTATACGTGCTTATGGGTCCTGATTTGTTAAAGATTAGTTCACTTCAGAATTACAATTTCCTGATAATTTACTCCCCTCATAGTGACATCAATGGGGTCCAACGGGTCAAAGGTCCAGATGTGAGTTTCAGTGCAGCTTCAATAAGAGTAAGAGGAATAAGAGGAATACGAGTCTCATCTAGACAAACTATCTGCCATTTTATAACAAAACAAAAAAACATTTATATACTTTTTAACCACAAATGCTTGTCTTATTTTTTTCAACTGGTTGACTGAAGAAAGAAAGACATGAACATCTTGGATGACGAAGAGGAGAGTAAATTATCAGGATTTTTTTTATTCTGAAGTGAACTACTCCTTTAACTAACACTAATATGACTTAGATGCAGTTTAACTAAAAAGAATGGAAACAGGGAAGCACCTGCATGTGCTGCTCTTCTGCATGACTTCAGCACGATGGTAACCAGACAGCTTGCAGAATCCATCATTGCTGTAGACAATAGGCCAATCCACAATTTGGGCATTCCCCAAAACAAAATTGGTGTCTGCCAGGAAGGAATGAAACATTGTTTTTTATATTGTGGTTACATCAGCAATGATATAGGGGTCTCAGAAGTCAAAACTTAATTCTGATATAAGTAAACACTAGCTCCCACATTCCCCTTAAGCTGCGGTCACATTAGCCAAATTTCACACTGCTAAAAAGATCCAGCGTCCATTACTAGTGTAGCAATGTTTGAAACACAGAAGTCACTTTCAAACCAAGCAGCTTTCTGTTGGTCAACATGGTGAATGCACGTGACCAACTTCAACACGATGTGAAATCTGTGTGGGGAAATCTCTTGCCCCTGTGCGACATTCCCAAATTCACTGAACAATGGTAAATGTGACCGCAACTTTACTCTTGAAAAAATAAGCAATTCCATTGGTGAATTCTGGAAACATATGCTTACTTTCACACATAGAAAACCCTTTTGTTTGATGATCATCTTTATTACTCTCGAGTTAAAGGAGCTGTAAATGATTTTACCAGGTGTAGTTACCACTGGTGGCCTTTAGCCCCTGTATATGCCATCATGACAGTTATGACAATGCTGATTGGCTGATTGCAAGCATATACACAGAATAGTTGCAAGCTGAAGGCTTTGGGACTGAGCTGTGACATGGTATAAATCCATTTAACATATTCAACACCTACTATATTATAATGACATATTTCTACAGCTATGAAACGCAGCTGCTTTTGAACAGCCAGCATAAACCTGTAGTTACGGCAGTGGCGACTGCTGAAGAATAGAATGCATGATATCTGATACTCTTCTTTAAAATAACCATTTAGAGCACCTTAAACACTGACTTTAACAATGCTTCATTGATAACTCTAAAATTGAAGCTTGAACTGCATCGCCAAATACAGTGTGAAATGACAGAATCCAGTTTTAGAATGTTGTTTACCAACAGACAGCCAATGGTTAGACCTCATTAAATATTCATGAGCTTTCTACAGTCACAGTGTAGAATGTAAAGAAAGTTCAAACAGGATTACTTTAAAACAGAGTAAAGAAAAAGGTGATTTTTTTGTCTTATAATGTGATTTCACCAGCAAGTGATTAAAGAAGTAGCTCATCATTTTCAGGTCTCTATAATACAGGCTTTGCCTCTTTATTACGGTGTTGATACAAATTCCCTTGATTACATGACAATATAGTGAAAGCACATTAGCAGTACAATACAGAGAATGAATTAAGGGATAAGATAAATCACTTCTACTGATCTAGATCTACAAACTACAGATGTCAACGCAAGCAACAATGAACAGAGACAGCACCACAGTGGGATGGATGGGACTGAATCACGGCAAAACATCAGCTCTATACCTGTCTGTCTATGAGAAAATGTCCAAACTGAAAAGTTGAAAGGAAAAAGTTACAGCAAGAAAAAACATCTTTGTAATAAACTTTTAGATTTTCGTCCTGTCTTTATTCCCAAATGAATCAATTCTAAATCCCTACTAGTGCATACAAATATGCAATGTGTAATACATAGGCTAATAGTAATACATGATTATATATAATATGCAATATATATATATATATATATATATATATATATATATATATATATATATATATATATATATATATATATATATATACACAAGCACAGCAGTCTAAAACAACAGATCATTGAATGTGTGAAGTATCTCAGAGCAATCATTGTGCTACAACAGTAGAGCTGAATGGTTATCCTACATGTAGGCACAGCTAAAGCACGTGGAGTGAGTTGACTGCAATGTTGCAGAATAAATGATTTCAGATAAAGGAATAGTGAAGGGCTTCTCTCACCGTTAGAGCGGCGGACTATATTCTCCAGGAAAGTGTTCTGCGGGGCCACCAGTCCTCTGCGTCCCCCGGCCATCCCTGCTCCTCATGCGGTGTGAGATCAGTGTGAGGATGAGGAGGGCTCCTGCCTGAAAGCAGCCAACATGATTCTGACCAGAGGAAAGAGCCCGACAGGACATGAAGCACAGTCTCCCATAGACAACATCTGTGTGAAGAGATCCAGCGTGTGCTGAGTCTGACCGCCAGGGACCGACGGAGACATCTGCTGGGGACAGGGAGAACTACAGAATGAGCTGAACCTGAAAATGTCACAATTTCAGACAATCATCTAAACAACTAAGGTACTGCAGCCCTTTTGAGTTTGTTCTGTACAATTTCTGGGTGTCAGAGATTGTAAAACGCAGACCCCAAACTTGCACTGCTGCTCAGGTCCACAGACACTTATGGGGCTGTTTTTCATTAAATCGTTGCAACTGTATGTGAATCTAGAATCTAAATGATTGTTTTCCCTCTGAATTCTACAGTTAAGTAATCAAACTCCACTTCGGCTGTTTGTGCCATTTGCACTGAATGCCCAATATCTGCTGAACTCGAAGTCCAAACTTAACCAAGTTTGGCACACATCGACAACGGGACATTCTGAGGATGCATGCAAAATTTCGTCCAATTTTGTTCATGGGGTAAAACTAAAACTAAAACAATACAAATATTAATTGTATTGCCATGAGTACATGGCACTTATGCAATGTGTGAACTGCAAACAGAATTATTATTATTTTTGTCAGTGTTTTGTTACCATAGCCATTGTAATTCACCACAAATTTAAAAAAAGAATAATATTTACTGTACACTAGACGTTAACAACGTTTAGCACGCTTTCATTGCAACACACCATTTAAAGTAACTTACAGTAAATAGACTTGACATATGACTGAGAAATTTGTGTTAAATTTAAGGTTTATGAAAAAATTGTTATACATATTTTTAAATATGATTACACACACATTATCATTAGCACATACACAGCTTTGTGAATGTTTAGGTCCATATATGAAGGAGTAGTGTGTAATGGCAAAGGTTTTTTTTTTTTTTATGTAATTATTTCCTCAGCTTCTGACGCAATAAAATCATACTCATATACAGTATACTTATTTTACTTCCTAGTAGAACAAACACAAATGGCCCATCAATGTATTATGGCTTTATGAATTACACTGATAATACCATTCCTTGGACAAAGACATTTGAAGTTTGACAGATTTTTAATTAAAATTTTTGAGTCAATGCTGCCATCTACAGGAAAATAAGCGTTTTGTTAAAAAAAAAATTAAATAATAATTTTTAGAGTATACTGCCATCTAGAGCAAACACAGCATTACTGTATGAGTGTGTGCTCCAGCCTGAACAACACCACACATGATACAAACACAAATCTCGAGATACATGTAGGGTTTGTTGTTGTTATATGCTGTTAATTTAATGTCTGTTTAATGCACTGTTCGATGTTTGTTATACTACTTAAACTTAACAGCAATTCATCAGGATGACCATGCATACTCTTAAATGGACAACATACAAATCATTATTCCATTTATTTCTTATTAAGACCAGCATAATATCTGTAATACAGTCTTGGTTCAAGTGACTAGGTTTTAATTCATTAAGAATAATGCACTGAAAACTCCATCCATCCATCAATTCTCCAAACCGCTTGCCCTACATTATGCTGGAGCCTATCCCAGCATCTCAGAGCATAAACACCCTGGATGGATGAATGATGGATTGATGGATGGATGGATGGATGGATGGATGGATGGATGGATGGATGATGGATTGATGGATGATTGATAGATGGATGGATGGATGATGGATTGATGGATGATTGATGGATGGATGGATGGATGGATGGATGGATGGATGGATGGATGGATGGATGGATGATGGATTGATGGATGGATGGATGGATGGATGGATGGATGGATGGATGGATGATGGATTGATGGATGGATGGATTGATGGATGGATGGATGGATGGATTGATGGATGGATGGATGATGGATTGATGGATGATTGATAGATGGATGGATGGATGGATGGATGGATGGATAAATGGATGGATGGATGGATGGATGGATGGATGGATGGATGAATTGATGGATGGATTGATGGATGGATGGAAGGATTGATGGATGGATGGATTGATGGATTGATGGATTGATGGATGGATTGATGGATTGATGGATGGATGGATTGATGGATGGATGGATACTTATTCTATTATTGTAACCCCTTTAAAAAGGGATCAGCTGTATGCAAGGTCCTCCACATGTGTTTTTCACCACTGAAAATTTACAATTTAAGAATTTGGTTGTTTCAACATGGAATGGCCCCATTATTTTGCGTGCGTTCTTAAAGTTCTTAAAGCAAGTAGTTTAAAAAAGTTGATGAAGTTTTGGGTGTCCAATCCTGCTCCTTGAGGGCCACTGAGGATCAGTTCAAATCTAGACTAAAAACACATCTCTTTGACCTAGCATGCACACAAAAAACTATAGACTTCTATAATTCAATGTTAGGCTGCATAGATTAGGTCAGCCGGAACTGGGAACACTTCCCTTAAATCCTGATGTACTCGTTAAATCATAAGAAGGATGACGCTAATATCAGTCTCTCTGTTTATCCGAGGTTTTACTGCAGTCCGCTGGATCCAGACCGTATCCAGATCTGATGAAGGACCTGCGCCTGGACCCGATGACAATGCAGTCCTGAAGGGTCAACTAGTCCCTCCCCTATAAAGGCCTACGTCCCTTTACCTATATACAGATAATCGTTGTCGGGATAATTCCGGTTCACGTGGCTACGCCGAAGCGATAAAAATTCTGTATTATACATTTTAAGGCCAGACAAGTAGTTTGTTGAGGGTTGCTTTTTTAGGGAAGGACTACATGCCTGCGCACATATATTCAAACACGCATACCTATAGAATGAACTCTTAATACGCATGTGCACGCCATCAGTGTTCTCACAGGTTCGCGATTTTAAAGATTGCATAAAGAGAACTTAAGGGTTTTCTGTTAAAACTGTGTTCGGATAAATTCGGATTCGGATAAATTCGGCTAGTGTCGTGTTAGAGTTCCCTAAGTTAATAACTAATGATCGTTGCGACAGAAGTGAATCAATCAAAACTAACTTTAGCTGGACAATAACTTTATTCTAGAGCTGCCATAAAGCCAACACAATCTCTGTTACTTTAATTTCCTATTATCACTGTAAAGCAGATTTGGAACAATCTATATTGTTAAAAGCGCTAAATAAATGAAGATGGCATTACTTGATTTGACACTATCCTGCAGAGTTTATCTCCAACCCTAATTAAACACACCTGATCCAGTAAATCAAGGTCTTCCGCCTCGATGTGTTTCTCAAGTGAAGGCTGCATATCTCGGCTGGCCCGTCATTGAGCGTCGCTGAAGGCCGTCTCAGTTTGAAGGATCCTTGGAAGGCAGCAGGAGCGGATCTACAGGGGGGCAAGAGGGGCAGGTGCCCCTTTTTTTAATGTATTATTAGCCCCTCCCCCTGCCCCTAAAATAGCTATGTCCCTGGTTCAAACGTGCAGAGCGGCGTTCGCTCAGTCTGGCTCACACACACAGCGAGTCTGCTGCGGTGCGGTGGCCCTGCAACCCGACTGGAGAGACTGAGCTGCCCCAGAGCCTCTGAAGGTGAAGTGAGTTTCCCCAGGTGTAGTTAAACACACATTTAACTTAAAGTTGCATTTGTAATGAATATTGTATGCTAAAGACGATTCAGCATCAGTAAAAACAGCAAGTCTATTACATTAGCCAAAATCAGCGGTCAAATCTCTCCCTCGTGATTTGTAAGAGCACTCTTCCCTTTGATTAGCCTAATTTTGATTTTAGTAAAGACAAGAACAGCTTAATAAAAATATATAAATTGTTTGTATCCATAACGTTTACTGATGGTCGCCGTTACGCCGATAACTGGTGTGCGCATGTGATCAATCTTTCTGATTTTATATTTGTTATATAGGCTACTTATTAGCCAGATGGCCCTACAGTGTAATGTAATACAATGATAACCAGAGGTTTTCACATATTGACTTTTGGAGGCAAGAGTAGCTGGAGCCTAACCATGAAAAGGAAGGGTAAAAGTGGGGTAAAAAAGATGGGTGATCATGGGTCATTTGTGGACTGTAATTATACGTTTTTAATAAGAAGAAGAACTTTGAGTATTGTTTGCTGTTTTATATTTGTAGTCCACTGCATCTTAGATACAATTATTGTACTTTTTTTTATATTTTTATTTTGCTTTTTATACTTTTACTTTTTAAAATATGCACATTTTTTTTTAGTTTGAACACTGCACTGGGTTTATTCCTGTTGTGAATTAAAAACCTTTGTAGTGTGTAAGGGCATGATTAAACAATAACTACTGTGTTTTTGTGTGTTTTTTGTTAAAGCAATTCACATATAGGGATTCCCATGTACCGTCTACCCCTGCCACCCTGCCAAGACCTCTTGCCACCCCTTTGCCCCCCCATGTAAAATTTTCTAGATCTGTTTTTCTCGCGTCCTTCATTCGCCCAGTTTTGAAGGATGCATCGGATGTATTCTTCGTGGCATTAAATCACCCACAATCCTTTGCACACATTCCAAATCACGAAAATAAACTGGCGGAGTCAATACTGAGCTGTTCTGAGTTTATTATGAAATATAAGAAAGAAAATACTGACACTAACACTAAACTGACAATAATGTAAGCCACTGGGAGACCGCAGACAGCTGTCATTCACTGTACAAATAAAAAGCAAGTAAAGATTTGTAAAACAAAGTATTTTCCAGTAAGGTTTAATTGTATTTTTGTGCCGTGACCTTGGGGACGGGAAGATGTGTGACATAGACATGCGCTCTTACTAGACCGTCTCATTCTAGTGTTTAATTGCTGAGAAGGACACTAGCCTACAAGCCTCAGAAGGACTGCACTAGGAAGGACACCGTCTCAGATGCAGCCTTCCGTTTGAGAAACACACTAGAAACTTCCAGACAGGAAGGCATGGCCCATGAAACGCAGGCGTTTCTCCTACTATGGTAAATTGCATAGGGATTTTGTATTGAACATAACTCTGAATCACAATGTCATAGAGACGGGGGCGGGTTCATTTTACTCAGTCGACCAATCAGTCTCTCAGGATCATTGTGAAGCTATTAAGCCACGCCCTAGCAACCATTTAGAGCACCATTGCAACAAGTTCCATAGACTTCCATTGAAAGAGATCAATGGGATATCCCTGGATAGAAGTGTCATAGAAACATGAGGGTGGCAGCAAACAGACAATTATAAATCACCTCAACACTTCCAAGCCCCGCCCTAGCAACCATTGTTGAGCACCTTAGCAACCAAAATCTAAAGAGGGATATCTTCCATTCTGAATGTCATGACGAATGGGAGTTGGTTTATATCATTCATACTGACACGCAGCCTTTGGAGTTTCATCATTGGCAGCTCTCAAGCCACTCCCTAGCAACCCAACAGAGTACCCTAGCAACCATTTAGCAAGACCTATATCTCTGCATCAGAACATCACATAGAGATGGGGGTTGGCTCGTTTGTTACGGTTGGGATGCAGTCTGTACATATCATGTTAACTGTGTATTCACACCCTAGCAACCATATTGCAACATATAGAGCCCATATTTCAGCTCCACAACATCGTACAGATATGGTTGTTGGCTCGTATGCGATCATGTACAACATTGTAGCATCTATCCTAGCAACTGAGTGATGAGGTTTGCCACTGCAAGCACTCACTCACATTTTCTTCAGAAAATGTACATTCTGGGTTGTACCCCTTATTTTTGGGAGTTTATTTTGACCCTTTATTCATTACAGTTTATGGCAACTGTACTAGTGCATTGGATGATATGTGATGGGCTGTAGTGACTATTTTACACCAGAGGTACCCTTTATACAATACAGCGTAGGACCAACTCAGGCCGCAGCCTGATCAGACCTGGTGGCCTCTCTAACACCTCTTCCAGCAGCAACCCAGTGTCCCATCCAGATAAAGACCAGGTTCAACCCTACTTAACTTCAATGGGAGTGCATGTGAAAGCTTTAAGGTGACCACAGCTGGCTGGTTCTGCTTTTTTTGCTACTTAGAGTTAAGAGCCCAACTAATGGAAACACTAATCACCATTATGGTAACTTTTAACAAAATGTTAATGTAAATTACAAAACATAATGTAAATAAAACAAAGATTAGTTAACATGTCTGACTGAAATAAAGTCAGTCTGGTGAGTAATAAGTGAAGCTGGTAATGCTGGCTGTGGAGTTGTTTAATCCTCCTCTGCTGAGAACTTTAATGTCTTCTTTTATCTTCATTGGCTTTCATCTAGTTTTTGTGGATCAGATAAGGTCCAGCTCTGGTTTATTTATTTGTTTTTGGCAGACATACAGCATTACTATAGCTTGCTTGTGGCACATATCTAGCTAACATGAGCTCAAGAACTTAACTTATAGTGAGACACACAGATATAAACAATCAGCACATGAATCTCAAAATTGGTGACAATCAAAAATATTTAGATAAACATAATTCAGAACATCACTGAAAAGTTACTAAGTCACAACAAAAACAACTATTTAGCAAATATTTAGAATTCAAACTAAATAATAGGACAATTCACCTGGATAATGTATTCATGTTGCAGTGCATGCTGGGAGTTTTGTACTATGCTGGTACCCAGCATCCATTGTAGCGAGTTACTTTTGTTTGTCACCATTGTTGAGATTCATACGCTGATTGTGGATGTCTGTGTGTGTCATGATACATTAGTTTTTTTTTGGTTATATTTGTTAAAATCTTCTAGCTGATTGTTGCAATAATGTCGGATCTCATGCGGCAGAAACACAGGGTTTGTGATGGGAATATATTAATGGTACAACACAATTCTTAGTTTCATAAGACATCAGTCCTGACTCTCTGCGGTCATTAGAAATCCCAGGATGTCCTTCGGAAAAGAGTAGGGGTGTAACCCCGGCATCCTGGCCAAATTTGCCCCTTGGCCTCTGTCCATCATGGCCTCCTAATCATCCCCATAAACTGAATGGCTTCATCACTGTCTCCTCTCCACCAGTAAGCTAGTTTGTGGTGGGCGTACTGGAGCAATAGGGCTGCCGTCGCACCATCAGGTGATGCTGCACACTGGTGGTGGTTGAGGAGATTCCCCCCCTTCCATGTAAAGCGCTTTGAGTATCCAGAAAAAGCGCTATATAAATGTAACAAATTATTTTTATTAATTATTATTATTATTATTATCAGTGAATCAGTCTATTTCATGATGATTATAAAACCATCAACAGGTAACCATCATCACCTGATCTCGCTTCACTTTAGCTTTCTTTGCTGCTGCAAATGTGTTTGACAAACACACTGTCATAGCAGCCAAAAAAGACAAAAGATATAATAAGAGTTAAATCATAAATCAGAATCTGATTGCATAAATCTGACTGCTATTGCATCTCAGATGAAAGAAAGTGAACAAGAAACTGAAGCAGTAGCCTACCATCTGAGCGACTACATGGCTATGTGTTCTGTACTGGAGCTTGATCTGTATGTCAATTGTCAGGATATAATTCCTGCTCTCACCTTCAGATCAGATCTTAAATGATTCAGGGTCTTCATTCCAATCATCTGCACTCTCATTGTTGCTGTCAGACCATAACTTTCTGCTTGCCATGTTCCCATTTTTCTGGCAAGAAATGAGTAGGTGTGTAAGGTGTTTGTATAAAAGTGCAGCTCCTTTGCTTGAAAGAAGGCATCCAAAGCTTTGATAGACCTACCTATGAATGTCATAGTAGAATGGGCAGAATTGGACAATTGATGGACTTGAGTTGCTTCTGTATCAACAAAGTCCATCAAAAACCATTCCAGATCCTCCTTTAAAGATGTTTTTACGCAGCTTTCTCATCTGCCATGGTACATTAAATTCTTACATTTTTTCACATTTATTTATATAGCACTTTTCAAAATACATATAGTTTTAAAGCAGCTTTACACAAAATGCATGTTTCTAAAATTAAGAGCAATCTGTTGTCAGAGGTGACTGAGTCCAAGTAATGTCCTTATGGCAGAAATGTACTGTTCTGAGATGATACAAATCATGCAGTTAGCTAATATCATGTATTCATTCAAGCAGAAACAATGGATCGTTAAAGCAATGATTAAAATCAGTAATTTTTGTCAAGGTTTTACTTGTTTTGGTTTTTGTTTTTTTCTTTCTATAATATATCTGACATTTATAATGTCTAAATAGATACCTCAATGTATACTTAAGAAATAAACTGAAGGAAAAACTGTCTTTAGGACCCAGCGGAACAGCCCATTTGCGCCATATAGCGGTTATAGCGCCTTATAGGCCATCTAGTGGCAAGAGTCATGAAATGTCATGTTATTTATTTTTTTCCACACGAGTTCGGCAGAGACACCTAATGTTTTGAGCTGAATTAAAAGGGTTATGCATAAAATTGTATTTTGAAGTTATTTGGAGTTAAGTCGAAAGAATGTAAAGAATGTGCTTAAAATAAATGGTAAATGGACTGCATTTATACAGCGCTGTCACAGACCCAATAGCCACCAAAGCGCTTCACATATTGCCTCACATTCACCCCTTCACTCACTCATTCATACACCGACGGTGGTGTCAGCCATACAAGGCGCAATCCAGCTCCTCGGGAGCAGCGGGGGTTAGGTGTCACACACACACACACACACACACACACACACACACACACACACACACACACACACACACACACACACACACACACACAGACACACACACACACACACACACACACACACACACACACACACACGCATTAAAGGTTTTCTGTTACGGTGTCGCGTTAGCGCCACCTAAGTTAATAACTAATGATCGTTGCGACGGAAGTGAATCAATCAAAACTAACTTTATCTGGACAATAACTTTATTCTAGAGCTGCTGTAAAGCCAAAACAATCTCTGTTACTGTAATTTCCTATTATCACTGTAAAGCTGCTTTTAAACAGTCCATGTTGTTAAAAGTGCTGTATAAATGAAGATGACTTGACTTAATTTAAAGGAAAATAAAATAAAGAATAACAACAAAAAAAATCTTTTAAAAAAACAGAAAAATATTATCAAAATGAAATGATAAAAGCTTTCTGGAAAAAAAATAGTAAAAAACAGTTTTAGGGCTTCGGGTCATTTTGACCCGCGAGGGAAGGATTTGTTACAGTTACAGGAAGAGAGGATGAATAATATGAGGAAAATAAAAGTAAAAGGGTTTATGAAATGAACCTGCAGCACAAACTTAACTTGTGACAACAAGCTGAAGAGTTGATTTTCTCTGATCTCAGCCCGTTAGATTGTCTCAGTGGTGGATAAACCTGAAAGCCACACTAGAACAAAAGTAAGTTAACAAGTTAATTTAAGAAGTAACTGTAGTAAGTACGAATATTCTTTGGGGGAGATGTATCAGAGTAAAATTTTACATCTTATATAAGAAATGTAGTGGAGGTAAACTAAAAATTGAAAGAAGTTTGTTTTTTTTTGGTTGAGAATCTGTACTTGAGTTTTTATTTAAGGACTGTACCGAAGTATTACTACTTAGCTACATTACACCACTAGACAGCATTTGCTCAATGTTGCCATACCTTTATGAAGATGACTGCTGTACAAAGCTAACCACACAAACAGCAATGACTGCCAAAACATGCTTTATTGCACAAAGCATAATAGTACCTCTTGCAGTATTTACGACACTGTACATTAAATATCCAAAGGTCTCTAGGCAGTGGTTTTAAAGAGCGGATCCTCACTGACGACCTGCTTCAGGATCCCGTTCTCAATGGTGGAGGGAGCAGGGCACTCGGGGGACGTGGTGCTGGGGAAGGCCTGGATGCTGGGTTCCCTCTGTCCCGGGATCTGGGGGTCCGGGAGGAACGGGAGGGTGGAGGCCGGAGGAGGTCCTGCAGCAGGACTCTCAGGAAACGCTGGAAGGGTCATGGGCTTGTCCACTGGAGGAAGGACACTGACCATCCCTTCAGGCCGCCTCGCTGTGGTTGGATGCTCATGGTGGTGGTGGTGGTGGTGGTGCTCGTGCTCATGGAGGTGTCTGTGTTTGTGCTCGTGGTCCAGGACCAGCTCGTGGTCGTGCTCGTGGGTCTCCTCCTTCTTGTGAGCGTACTGGTGGTGCTGGTGCTCCCACTCGCCCGGAGCGTGCTCATGGGCCGCGGTGTGATGGCCGTGAGAGTGGGTGTGTGTGTGGCCCTCGCCGTGAGAGTGAGTGTGCTCGTGGTCGTGTGTGTGGGGTTTGGTTTGGTCATGCTCATGGTCGTGTCCTGTTGTGCTGCTGTGACTGTGATCCAGTTCACCTCCGATCAAGTGCTTTTTCTTCTGCTCTTCAGCCGCCTAAAAACAACAGTAAATGAAAATCTGAATAAAAAGTATTAAAGAGTAACTTGGCTGATTTTCAGCCAGTTTTGTATGGTTACAATGTTGGTAGTAGTATATGTAAATGAACAAAGTGGACTCTTTCTCTGTTTTATTGTCACTGAGTTGTCCCTGTTTATTCGTCTGCAAAAGTCAGTCAGATGACAAGTTTTAGAGCTGCAGGGCTTTTGTGGAAACTACAGACAGTTGGATCGAGTCCAGTGCACTATTTTTTAGAGTCATGTACCAGTGCCACTGAGATAAATATAAATCGCCTTTCCACTGCATACCCATATGAAAAGAAAATATATTTATAATAAATAATTCATAATAGATATGAATGATCAACATAATAAATGATTTAACATAATATTTGAAAATATATAGAATAATATATTGGTTAATATATTACAATATATTGACAATGACAATATATTTACTAATATATCATAATGTATGTCATTTTATATTCAGTAATACACTAAATAATAGATGTATATTCGATCAGATATGGTACTGCATGTGTAATATATTGCAGATATATTTACTAATGCAGCATAAACACACATAGAGAAATAAATATAATGTAAAATATTTATAATATTTTTAATTATTTACATTATAAATGTTTCATATTTTCGAGCTAGTTAACAAAAGCACACCTGCATGTACTAAAGTTTTTAGCCAGGAGTGCACAGCCATTACTTAAAAAAAAGAAAAAGTAATTATAGTCTTAATAATGCTCGGGCAATCGTCACCACAGGCTCTACTCTTCAGCACAACGAGCCCAAAAACTCACACAGACCAGAAAACCTTTTAAACTCCAGAATAATAGAACATTAAACACTAACGGATCTCCCCCTATATTAATATTGAGCAAAACATCCATTAAATCTGTTGTAAATCATTCCGTGAATGTGTTGTATATATATGTGTGAACATACATTCACATTTATGGGAACATGTATGTGCAATATATGTACACCATAAGACTTTGTGAATATTACATGTAAGGCTATTTTTGTCTTCATTTATAAATATTTTATATGTATTAATATATAGCCATACATGGTTAATGCATATATGGCAGTATATTGAAAAACATAAGCACTAGTTCTCATATATGGAAATGTATTATAATGCAGTGTATTCCCATATATTTATGTTCAGTAAGGGTAGACAGACAAGTTTTATTGTAAGCCCTTCTAGCACGTGGTGAATTACCCTTTAAGAGAAGTGGTTTGTTTTGACACAAACACACACAACTGCTGCAGAAAAAGGGTAATCTCACCTCCGGTTCGAAGATCTCACACTGAACACTGAGGCGCTCCTCGCCCATGGCTGGCACAGAGTGAGACGCTTTGCAGAATCCTTTGTGCTACACAGTGAAAGATCAGGAACATATATGATGAACATTCCCTTTAAATAGCATACGATGACTGTATTTCCATGCATCTCCTACAGATAAGTCTGGTAACTTACCGCAAACTCACATGCCATGACCTCACATTTGGAGAAATCGGCTACATCGGTCTTGGAAGAGCAGGCCGTCTCCTGGATGGTGAACTCCACCGTGAAGAATCTTCCGAAGTGAAGCTAAAGACGAATCATATCGCATCATATACAAACATCTTATCCACATACAAAAGATTAAGCTTTGTGTACAAAAAAAGTGTTCTTCTCCTTTTTTTCTCATGATTAGTTTCTTGCTCACTTACGTACCGATGAGGAGACTTTTGTAATGTTCAGAGGAACAAAGTAGTTGGCCAGCGCACTCTCTTTATTGTATTTCTCCATGCCCATCTTCACGGTCTTCAAGGCTTCTCCGTGGTCCTGAGGCAGCTGGACGGGGCAATCTGGGCAGCGTTCCCTGATTGTGGAGGCGGGCACTGCCGAGGGAGAGTCATGTTACTGCATTTGCCTTCTGTCAGCACATGAGGATAAACCGTGTTGGGGAAAGTTACTTTGAAAAGTAATGCGTTACAATATTGCATTACCGGTACTCCCTTGAAAAGTAACTACTTGCGTTACATTTTCTCACCTGGGCTGAGCTTGTTTTGTTTTTTTTTAAAAAAAATTTTTGGGCAAATATAAATATTTGGGCCTTTCACACCAAATTTGCAATAAAAAGGCTGAAGGAAATGGAGATGTGCAGTTAGAGGGTGCAGCTCAAGCAAACCTTTCTGCTCTTCTGGATTCCAGGAGAAGAAACTTTAACACTTGCTCAATAAAAACAAAAATTCTAAACTAATTATTCTTTTGGTTTCACTGAATCATTGAAAGTCAGAAACAAGCACATTGGTCAATAAAGTAAGATTAAATGAGTATTTGTTTTATTTAACATATTTAATTATTGGAGGTTTGAGTAGTATTCTGATTTTGCATTTCAATTTTTTTTTTCCATTTTGAGGAATACTGAGATGAGTAAATGCATGTTCACATTTAGTCCAGCTCTACATCTCCATCATGTTCACACATAACGCCTCTGCACTTACTCACGATTCCTCTCAGCAGGACAGGAGAGCTGTCCGTCAATACATGGGAAAAGTCAGTAACTTCCATTACTTATTTGAAAAAGTAGTTTGTTGTAAATTTAAAAGTAATGCGTTACTTTAGTTACTTAAAAGTAATCTGATTACGTCACTCAAGTTACTTAAAACTAGAGGTATTTCGGATTTCATGGAAAGAGAGCTCGATTGCTTACAGAGAGGCTTTAAAAGCTGCTAGATCTGCTTATTTTTCAACCCTATTAGAAGAAAATAAACATAATCGTAGGTATTTATTTGAAACAGTGGCTAAACTAACGAAAAAGAAAGTTTTAAGCACAGAAGTTTCCAAGCAACACAGCAGTAATGACTTTATGAACTTCTTCACTTATAAGATTGATAATATCAGGGACAAAATTATAACTATGCAACCGTCTACTACAGTATCCCATCAGGGAGTGCATTGTAGTCTCCCTGAGGAAAAATTGTTTTCATTTGTTGCTATAGGAGAGGAAGATTTCTGCAAACTCGTTAATTCATCTAAATCGACAACTTGTATGTTAGACCCTATACCGACTAAGCTACTGAAAGAGATGCTTCCACAGATCATAGATCCTCTTCTTAATATCATTAATTCGTCTTTGTCTCTAGGATATGTACCAAAAACCTTTAAGCTGGCTATGATAAAACCGCTTGTTAAAAAAACGCAACTTGATCCTTCAGAATTAGTCAATTACAGGCCGATCTCAAATCTGCCTTTTCCGTCAAAGATATTAGAAAAAGCAGTATCCTCACAACTGTGTTCCTTTCTTGAAAGAAATGATATCTGCGAGGATTTTCAGTCAGGATTTAGACCGCACCATAGTACTGAGACAGCTCTCATTAGAGTTACAAATGATTTACTTTTATCATCCGATCGTGGTTGTATCTCTCTATTAGTGTTACTTGATCTTAGTGCTGCATTTGACACAATTGACCACAACATTCTTTTAAATAGACTAGAAAACTATGTTGGCATTAGTGGAATTGCACTAGCATGGTTTAAATCATACTTATCTGACCGTTATCAGTTTGTAGCAGTAAATGAAGAGATGTCTTATCGATCACAAGTTCAGTATGGCGTACCACAAGGCTCAGTACTAGGACCGCTGCTGTTCACTCTGTACATGCTACCATTAGGACATATCATTAGGAAACATGGAATTAGCTTTCATTGTTATGCCGATGATACTCAGCTGTATATTTCTTCAAAACCTAACGAAACTTACCAATTCACAAAATTAACAGAATGCATAGCTGATATAAAAAATTGGATGACTAGTAATTTCCTACTACTAAACTCTGAAAAAACAGAGATTCTAATTATTGGACAAAAAACTTCCACACGTAATAACCTAGAATACTGTCTAACCCTTGATGGCTGCTCTGTTAAGTCTTCGTCGTCGGTTAGGAACCTGGGTGTGCTCTTTGATAGCAATCTTTCATTTGAAAGTCATGTGTCTAGTATCTGTAAAACCGCATTTTTCCATCTTAAAAATATATCTAAATTACGACATATGCTCTCATTAACAAATGCGGAACAATTAGTTCATGCTTTCATGACAACAAGACTAGATTATTGTAATGCTCTACTGGGTGGTTGCCCTGCACGCTTAATAAATAAACTACAGCTGGTCCAAAACGCAGCCGCTCGAGTTCTTACTAGAACCAGGAAATATGACCATATTAGCCCGGTTCTGTCAACACTGCATTGGCTGCCTATTAAACATCGTATAAATTTTAAAATATTGTTGATTACTTACAAAGCACTAAATGGTTTAGCTCCGCAGTACTTGAGCGAGCTCTTAACGCATTATAGTCCTTCACGTCTATTGCGATCTCAAAATTCGGGCCAGTTGATAATACCTAGAATTTCAAAATCGACTGCGGGCGGTAGATCCTTTTCCTATTTAGCACCAAAACTTTGGAACAGTCTTCCTGCCATTGTCCGGGAAGCAGACACACTCTGTCAGTTCAAAGCTAGACTAAAAACACATCTCTTTGACCTAGCATACACATAATATATTATAGACTTCTATAATTCAATATTAGGCTGCATAGATTAGGTCAGCCGGAACTGGGAACACTTCCCTTAAATCCTGATGTACTCGTTACATCATCATAAGAAGAATGGCATCTACGCTAATTTTAGTGTCTTTGTTTATCCCGAGGTTTTCCCGCAGCCGACCGGATCCAGGCCGTATCCAGATCTGACTAGGAGCTTTGCCTGGACCCGATGACAACGCAGTGCTGAAGTGCCAACTAGCCTCTCCCTATGGAGGATCCCTTTCCCACTCTACAGATAAAATGTTGTGATTCCGGTTCGCGTACCCACCCCGAAGTGATAAAATAAAACAAAATTCTGTATCAAATTTACAGTTACTGTAAATCCGGCCTCTAGTTCATAAACGCCAGAGGAGAACTGGCCCCCGACTGAGCCTGGGTTCTCCCAAGGTTTTTTTTTCTCCATTAGGTCACCTGATGGAGTTTTAGGACACCAGTAGGTCACTTGATGGAGTTTTTCGGTTCCTTGCCACTGTTGCCTTTGGCTTGTTCAGTTGGGGATATTCAAAATAATTAGCCAAGCATTAATACCATTGATCAGCCCTACCAAACGTGGATGTTTTTTCACTAAGAAACAAACATTATGTTATTTGATTGATATTGTGAAGCTGCTTTGATGCAATTTATATTGTGAAAAGCGCTATATAAATACACTTGACTTGACTTGACACTTGACTTGTAACGCGTCACCCCCAGCACTGATGATAAAACCCTGGTGTTTGGTCATTACCTGGCCTCACGGTACAGCTATATTTGTACAGACGGGCGACTCTGTGAACTCTGTTCATGTACATAACTGCTTTGCACTGTCCATACACCTGTCGGTTGAAAAGGCTGTTAAAATGCAGAACAAATCATCATTAACAAGTTATGTTAGTTTTTTATGGATAAGCAAAACCATACTGGGTACTCTTCAGGGTTTCGGATTTCACAGTTTCTCCAGTTTTTCTTGCTGAGGACATGACAACTGGTCTCCAAAACATCAAGTGTGAAATAGAAGACAATCCCTGTTTCACCCTAAAAGAAAAAAACGTTAGTAAAAATGTATACAATGTGAAGCAATTGCGTCCCTTTCATGGTCAATAGGACAATAGGATCCCTACAAAGTAGTTGAGATTAAATTACTTTTAAATCAATTTAAATCATTACTCTTTTAATACTGTCTGTTGACTTGAATGTAAAAATATTCCTATGAACAGAAGAAAATGAAAATGACTCACATGCTTCATGTGATGGACATTGCTGAGACGATCCAGGCTGAAGACATAGCCCTCTGTGCGGTCCAGATTGATTTTGTTCATAGCTTCAGCGGCAGCGCCGCTCGCTACAGCATCTTGGCAGGATCCAGGGGCCAAAACGTCCACAGGGGCCCCGTGGACACACAGGAAAGCCATCATCAATGCCACACACTGCTTCATGGTGGAGCTGCGCTCGTTCTCCAGGCACAGCAACAAAACTAGATCCTCCATGGAAGCTTGTTTATATGTCATTTAAAAGCAACCAACCCCTCTCTCCTCTCCTGATTGGCTACTGACGCCATCAACATCACAGGCACTCACTCTGAGTGTGATCAATGGATGATTGATTTAAGGGAGAGCGCATGTTGCAACTTGCTGTAGATCTGTATGGCTTACTGATGGATGAGTTCAAAAACCACCAGTGTGTTCAAACTGAGGTTGAACCCTAATCAAATCAACTGTGGATTTTGCAACATTTTCTTCTTATGTTGCAACATGAGGCCAGTCCTTTTATCTCCCTGCACTGAAAATATTGGAGGGTCATTCCCAGGAAGCAGTGCGTCCCCATGATTTACTACTGCTTTAATTAGCAGGATACTGAACTTTATTTAACTCTATTTAGTATGTAAGGATTTTTTTTATTAAAGAAAACTTTAGGTTTCCTAAATTACTATGCACTTACATCAAAAAATGGTAACGGAGGTGGATACGGGTCAGTTTATGATATGGGTAGGTTTAAGGGTGGGTTAAGGTCAATGGGGTAATTATAGATACTTATAGATATAATTATATATATATAAATAACTGCTGTAATCACATACAAGTATTTTTTTTAAGTACAATGTAAAAACATGTTGTCACAATCACGTTAGTTTGGACTCGCCACGTCACTCATTTGTTGTCACAGACAGTAGCTGTGTCATTAGTCACCATCATTAACACCTGTATATATGTTCAGTTCTGTTTGAGATCAGTGTTGTGTATTGTCTAGTGTGTGTTGCTATCTGTTTGCCTTTCTGTTGGATCTTTATAGCATAAACCTTTTTAGAAGAGTTTAGAGTTTAGAAACGTTATTTGTCATTGTAGTTATACAACGAAATTTGTTTGGTAACTCACAGAGAACAGCAGCCATAAAAGACATAACACACATGACATAATAAATGTAGATAAAAATATAAAATATATTTGATTTTGATTTGATTCTTATACATCTTCCTCATCTGTCTGCCAGCAACCACCTGTGACATGTACACAATAAGTGCACTATATCAAATGATTCTTTTAAATGTTTGTACATAATAGCTAAAGACACCTGACAATATAAAGTGGGACCAAATATTAGTTTACAACATTTTTTCATTTCTTTATTTAGTCAGATTATACCACTACTAAAAATTACTGTCTGTGTAGTTCTTTCATTCCATTTTCTTTGTTGAATATTTGTTGTTTCTTTGTTGTTTGTATTTCAGGGATGTGTTTTCTGAGAAGGAACCCTGAAACCTGGTCTTCTGATCTTTTTTTCCCCCATAAACTAATCTTCTAACACAACATGCCATTAAACTATCCAAATAAGTTAGGTGTGGATTGATTTCATTGTTCTTTAGACTGTGCCTTCATTTGTAGGCTACTTTTTTTTAGAAGAACACTAAATTGTACTCATGTATATTGATTCCTAAGCTTTGCATGTTTCTCTAAACTCTTCCATGTAAACATAATACTATGTCACACTGTGATCTGTGGACTATGATACTTGCAGCTGCAAGGTCAACACCATGTTGTGTAGAGATGTTGTGAATACAGCATTATGTATGCTTAAAGGGGTCAAATGATATGATAAAGTCCAATTGTAATGTTAAGAAAATTTAAAAACAGATTTTTGCTGCTGTGTCTTTAAGAATCCTCCCCTTCACATGACTCTGATCACAAGCTGTACTGTACTGTCACAAGCTGTATACAGTATATTGTTGAATATAATACAGTTTCAAACTAAACTATCTTTCATTTACAGCCTCTTTTAAAAGTCTGCATTACACTGTGTGTCTCAGTCCACACTGAATGTACTGCAGAAATTGTTAAGATCTGACTGAAGTTATCAGTAATATACTTAGTAATAAACTTTGTCCACTTGTGCCTCACGTTATGGTTCTTCAGAAGCATAAGCTAAGAGTAAGTGATCACACAGTCAGGTTAACTGTTAGTTCCTCTGGTGTTAAGGAATTAATAGCATCTATGCTGATTTCTCATTGGTAGAGTAAACTTGAATGGTTGTGTGTTGATGCATTTATCACCTCAGCAAATGGTACTTTTCAAACTAAGTAGAAAAGTTACGGTATGTTTTCTTAGTCTTATATTCAAAAGATTAATTTACATAGGATTGATCATGTTATGAAACCTTTGTCATACAGTGTAAAGATGTTGGTTGATGTTTGGTTGCTGTTTTCAAATGTTTTGTTTATATAATTGTTCTTGGCAACTTCTAACTTTTCAGGCATCCTATCTGATAATTTACAGTTCTGTCATGACAACTCTTGGAGTGTTTGGCATGGTAATGGATATGACAATGTTGTATGTTTGGTCTTGGTGGAATAATAATAATAATAATAATTTGTTACATTTATATAGCGCTTTTTCTGGGACCTCAAAGCGCTTTACATGGAAGGCGGGGAATCTCCTCAACCACCACCAGTGTTAAGCATCACCTGATGATGCGACGGCAGCCATATTGCTCCAGTACGCCCACCACACACCAGTTTACTGGTGGAGAGGAGACAGTGATGAAGCCAATCAGTTTAAGGGGATGATTAGGAGGCCATGATGGACAGAGGCCAAGGGGCAAATTTGGCCAGGATGCCGGGGTTACACCCCTACTCTTTTCCGAAGGACATCCTGGGATTTTTAATGACCGTCTTATCCGAAGGACGGGAATAGATAAAGAGAATAGATAGTAGAGAATAGATCTGCTACGCTGCTGCTGCATCTTATTGCTGCTGCTGCAGAGCAGTTACGGGACTTCCTACTGCCAATACATACATGACACGCTGCTGTACAATATAGCGTACATGAATTACCCGTAGCAGATCTATACAGGTGGAGCTAGGGAAGGAGGAGGGTTTCTGAAAGCACGCTGCACTGCTAAGGCAAATGCTACCCATGTATTTGAAGGTTGAGCATGCAAGATCATTGGCTATTGATACAGCAGAAACCAATCAGCTGCACCCTATAGATACGATTACGAGCAGGTTGAGTTAGGACCTATTAGCCTGCGCCACCTAGAATTTGATGACAGAACTTTGTATTTATACATGATTTGATTTTCTTGTCACAGCTGTTTTGTAATATTGTAATACTGTGTTTTTAGGACCTTTATCAGTCAATCACACTGGTCAGTAAAGAGTATTTATTAGACTGAATGTACCGGAGACAATTACACTCTTATGTTGTTCAGTTTTTAATATTTTCCCTTTCAAACCCTGCAACATGGGATAACGTCAGGATGTTCCTCAGCAGATTTTAGTGTTAGTTACTGACGAAGAGGAGGAGGAGAATGAGGGGGTGCAAGGTCTGGAGTCCCCGGGCAGATATGTGGTGGAGGGAAGGGGCAGATTGGATAAACAGAGGGGGGTATTTTTACAAAGCCATGGCATGGGAATTCATGGTGTCCCTCAGATGCTGATTCTGGAAACCCTGAAGGGCCTTTTGGACAGTGTGGATGTTCAGGACGGCCCCTTTGGACAGGTGTTTTCTCTTTGTGGTCATGGCCTGCATGTTCAGGACGGCCCCTTTGGCCAGGTGTTTTCTCTTTGTGGTCATGGCCTGCATGTTCTGGACGGCCCCTTTGGCCAGGTGTTTTCTCTTTGTGGTCATGGCCTGCATGTTCTGGACGGCCCCTTTGGTCAGGTGTTTTCTCTTTGTGGTCATGGCCTGTATGTTCTGGACGGCCCCTTTGGTCAGGTGTTTTCTCTTTGTGGTCATGGCCTGCATGTTCTGGACGGCCCCTTTGGTCAGGTGTTTTGTCCTTGTGGCCATGCCCTTCATGTCTCGGGTGATGGGGGTGATCATGCCCTGGATGGCGGTGGGGTGGAGGCCCATGGAATTTACAGTCTCTCTTTGACTGAGCGGGGTGTTGCATTGGATGAGTTAAGTTCTGGAAACAATTAGAGCACAATAATTACATAGCTAGAGAGGAGAAAATAACTGGGACTTACTGTTCCAGTTTAAGTGTGTTATCGAGATGTATACCTGAGCTTCATAAACTGTACATTCCACATCTACAGATTCAACCCCTGGTGCTGGAGTTCTGAACTTAGAGGACTCACAGAACCCATACCTCTAGAGAAAGAAAAAGAGAAAGAGAGGTGTTCAAAACTACAGATCTTGAAGGAACTGAAGGACTGTATGAAGTTGTAAGGTAAGACACTGCAGGTGAATATGGTGAAAAAATTAACTAGCAGATACCGTATTACCATATTTTCCCCAGTTGATTAATCACAGTAGATCTGCATACAGTTCCAAGACAGAACTCTGAAAGCTTGATAAAGCCTGGTTCAAAATTGTTGTTTAATTTTGTTGAAATAATAGTTAAAGGTTTGGAGAGTGGATTTTGGATATCTCTTTCTATACATCAGAAAACACTGCCAACAGGCATAAACACTGCTGGTCTGGAAAGCCTAGGCGGAGCTGCTTGCTTGCGAGACCAAGGTGGAGCCAGGGAGTCGGAAGACCAGGGTGACGACGCCAAAGGGAGCAAGGATAAAATCAATGCCTTGGACCGCTTGATAAGGTTGGAAGTGGTCAGGATAGGGTGTGAGGGATGATCCCTTTGATAAATGAGAAGGAGATGATTGGCTGGTATGTCCATCACTAATTTCTTTACTCTGTAGATTGGTTCTTCTGTAACGGTTTGTTTAACACTAACAATGGGGATGAGAAGTCTTCAACACTAAGTCAATTATAAACTAAAACAGAATGGGGTGCAGAACAGGAAAAACCAGGACAGCAAACAAGACACATGTGTAAATAATAATGTAACTACAGAAACAAATGAGGACAAAATCAGTAACTAAGGAAACCAAAACTAAACAGAGAGGAAAAACAGGAAGGAGAAAAAGGAAGCAGAATGTAGTCTATGGAACCAAACATAACCTTAACAATACAGACACAAATAGATAAAGTGTAATTAAATAAACATTTAATTGTGTATTTTGTTTCTTTTCTTTTAACTAGTCAGACATAAAACTATGGGAGTTATGGGAGTAAAATAGCCCAAAATCTCAAAATTGGCCAGTGACTTAAAAGACAATGCTTTTGGCTTTAGTGTCTAACTTTAACTATAGTAATTAATGAAATAAGTAACAAAGTAATGAACATGTTGTGCACTTACAGCCTGATCCCCACATAAAGCCTTGCATGCTTCTGGACTCTGGGATGCTTCCTCCTTTGAACAGTTTGTCTCCATAATGGCAAATTCAGCAAAAAAGCTTTGACCTGAAGCCATCCACTAAGAAAACAGACAAATATTCTGTTAAAATGCAGTTACAAACCACATGCAAGCAAAGAATGTTTAAAAAAAATAATGTTGTAATGACTGTAACTGTTGTCCGTTTGAAAACTAAACTTGGACATTTTGATCTGCAGTGTACATTATACACACCCATATCGAAACGCATATTTTGAAATATTTAAAACACATTTTTTATTATTATATTTCTTATAGTGGTAATAATACAGAAAATAATACAGATATAACGGAAATACGGGACACTGCTTACGTCTTGGACGCAGGACAAGCTCCCAATTTCGGTACTGTCCGGGATTTTCACCATAGATAGAGCACTAACCTCGTAAACATACGTAAAACAACCAACGTAATAAAACGTTGCCAGATTTACAAATGCATCTGTGTCTGATAAAACTGAACACGCTTTTAGCACCACGCGCTGAACATTTCAATTTGAAACTGTCACAAAATGCGCAACAAGCAATGTAATGTAGTTTTGCAGAAACAGGCAATTTTTCCAACTTTCATCCAGTTGCATTTTACATGTTA
Organism: Meda fulgida; assembly: GCA_030578275.1. Lineage (NCBI taxonomy): Eukaryota > Metazoa > Chordata > Actinopteri > Cypriniformes > Leuciscidae > Meda > Meda fulgida. The sequence continues at coordinate 21,519,397 of CM060637.1, forward strand.
ATTTGTGATAATTTTTATTAAATCTATGTGTGTTGAGTGGAATTGGTGTAAAAATGACGAATACAGACTGCCACCTGCTGGTTTGGAGAGTTATTTTCTCTCAGGCATGTGCATAACGTACATGCTATGGCCGTTGACTGTAGTCTTTGCACTGTGTGCACTTTTTAGCCCAGACGCTGACATCCAATTCGGGCCAGTTGATAATACCTAGAATATCAAAATCGACTAAATCGACATCTCTTTGACCTAGCATACACATAATATATTATAGACTTATATAATTCAATGTTAGGCTGCATAGATTAGGTCAGACGGAACTGGGAACACTTCCCTTAAATCCTGATGTACTCGTTACATCATAAGAAGAATGGCATCTACGCTAATTTTAGTGTCTTTGTTTATCCCGAGGTTTTCCCGCAGCCTGCCGGATCCAGGCCGTATCCAGATCTGACTAGGAGCTTTGCCTGGACCCGATGAGAACGCAGTGCTGAAGTGCCAACTAGCCTCTCCCTATGGAGGATCCCTTTCCCACTCTACAGATAAAACGTTGTGATTCCGGTTCGCGTACCCACCCCGAAGTGATAAAATAAAACAAAATTCTTTATCAAATTACAGTTACGGTAAATCCGGCCTCTAGTTCATAAATGCCAGAGGAGAACTGGCCCTCGACTGAGCCTGGGTTCTCCCAAGGTTTTTTTTTCTCTCCATTAAGTCACCTGATGGAGTTTAAGGACACCAGTAGGTCACTTGATGGAGTTTTTCGGTTCCTTGCCACTGTTGCCTTTGGCTTGCTCAGTTGGGGATATTCAAATGGATTAACCAAGCATTAATACCATTGATCAGCCCTACCAAACGTGGATGTTTTTTCCCCTTAAGAAACAAACATTGTTATGTTATTTGATTGATACTGTGAAGCTGCTTTGATGCAATTTATATTGTGAAAAGCGCTATATAAATTCACTTGACTTGACTTGACATCGTGAGGCGACAACACAGTCAGCTTTTGACGGTGCTAGTTTTTTATGTTGGTATGGCCTGTCTGTGTTTTTCCCTTCAACTGTCTTTGTCATTCAATTCAATATTCACATTGCGGAAAAATGTTCAATTTTAACCAACTTGCTCAGCAACATTTTTTCAAACTCTCTCTCTATTACTTGGCGGGTATTTAAGCTGCGTTACAAGTTGCATTTTGACAATTTTGGAATGGAATGACGCGTATAATCGTTTAATTTCCGTTTTCCATTTCCATTTCTCTGTACTTGCATAGAACATTCAAGCTTCACCCGAGTTTGAAAGACGTCACCTGTGTGCTTATCCTTCCCACTTCCAGCAGTTTAAAATAAGAGGCATCACTGGATTCTTTGTTGAATTTCTGCAGGGCAGTTTGCACACTCTCCAGACCCTTCGGATCATGCAAGGGCAGTAGACTGGGGCAGTCAGGGCATTTTGTCACAAGTATTTTATGTGAAGCTGGAAAAAAATACAAAGCTATGAGTAATATTCAATCACTATGTGAAATGTAACTTAATTTGACTTTGCATTATAATTTTACATGAGTTGCATTACCTAATTTCTGTACTCTTTGAAAAAGTGAGCTTAAACATTACTGTAGGTTCTTTGAAAGGCTAGAGTTTTGAGCTACTAAATAAGTAAAGTGTCTGCAGAAGAAAAATCCTTCTGTTGATTTGTTCACAGCACCTGCTTCAGTGTCACAGATGTAGCGCTTCACGACTGCTTTTCCCTTAAAGCTGGAGACAGTCACATTACATTTTGCTGTCACTTTCTATTAAGAGAACATTAAAAGCTGTTAAATGGATGTACCACTCACAAAAGTCATTATATTAAGAGCAGTAACAGGCAGTATATCTGATTCTGTGATTCAGCTCACCGTCTGCGCTTCGCTTCTAGTCGTACACTGATCTAAAGGTTTGGGACTGGTAATGTGGCATTCAGTTTCCTCTAAGGTAATTCCCAAAACGACCTCACAGGGATCCATCTGCACAGAAACAAGACAGTTTGCACGTCATAAAAATGTTTTTCTTTTATCTTTTTTCTTTCGTTAGGTTGTTGAAAAACACTAAAAGCAATTGTACACTCTTTTGAAACTCTGAAACAGTCACAGTAACAGTCATTAAAGCTCACCTTTTCTGCACTGCGACTGTCCAACGAGACAAATTTGAATTTGTATCCATGGCGGTGATGTTCATTAATGAACCGCTCGGCAGCTATCGTAACATTTCTGTCCTGATCTACTTGGCACTTGTACCTAACATCACTGTCTTTATGGAGGCTGGTCGCGTGTAGAGCCGAGACCAAAGCTGCTAATATCACCAGCTCTCTCATACTGCAATCTTCAACCAAGTAACAGTTCTCCTCTCTAGCCCAGACCTTTATAACACAGTAGGGGGACATAAGCAAACAATTTAGAGCCAGAGTTGCTTGCCAATGTAAATGATGTCAAAAACAAATATAAAAGAGAGACGTGAGCGAATGTCATGTGAGAGAAGAAAGTTAACTCAGGCTAGCTATTAAGCAGAAATCACCATCACTTTGAGGTTTTGTTGGAATTAAAGTACACTGAAAAACATTTGGTGTAGGAACAATAATTTTGGGTTACACTTTATTTTAAGGTGTCTTTGTTACACTGTAATTATACATTTAAGTACTGAGTAATATTAAGTAACTATGTATTTACTATAGGTTTAGGATTAGGGGTTGGTTTAGGGTTAGTTGCATTATGTATAATTTACAGTTATTATTATTGTAATTACATGTAACGTGTGTAACACTGTAAAATAAAGTGTTACCCAATTTTGAATCAGAAATTGCTTGTATATATTTTACAAATTACAAAGAAACGGCAAGTAGCACATTGAATTATATGTGAAATACATGAAATTTTGTAGTATATAAGGTTTAAACAGTATTTTCTAAAACCATTGAAATTTTTTTTTTGCTGTGTATGTGATGCCCAATAAAGTGTTATCACATTTGTGGCAGTTTCTGAAATTTTTAAATTAATATTTTTGAATATTTGTCCTGAATATATGAACCTGTTTCCACCATCCTTGCACTAAAATATTTAATATAAAGGTCAGGAGTAATTGTGGGGTCGTCAGCAGGGGGCAGTGTGACGCTTATTGTGCTCCAGGGGGGTTTACGTCAGTTTGGTCCGCTTTGCGCTTTTCCTCTTTCTGCTGAGGGAGATGAAAAACGGACGCAGAGTTTGCCCTGTCTCAGTTATTTCTCCTGTTTTCCGGTTGGTGAAATTGTAAATTAAGCTAAATACCTGAAAGTGCAATATGTTGACATGTCGCTGAATGTTTCAATGTCCGCTAATAAGTCTGTTTTATGAATATGTGGACATATATATGTACACATAGCAGTAGCCAAATTTTCGCGCCTGGTAACGTCACCTGTTGCAACCAAAGTCACGTCGGACAGAGTTTTATTTTTAGCTCCTTGAACATTTTTGTAAAGTCTAATAGTTGGAAATGTAAAATATTGTGTAAAATGTGAAAAGCTAATGTTAAAAACAAATGTTATATATGTAAAGTGGTTAAAAACAAGTAAAAAATCTGTCAGCTCATGCATTTTGAAAGAGTAAAAAATTATTTTAGTTGGAAATGGAAAATGCATTTAGGAACCATATGAAAGTGGTAACATAAGCTATGTTTTATTTTAAGTTGAAAAAAGACAACTTACAGGGTAACAGTGGTTATTGTAATTTTAGTTAATCACACAAAACTTATAACTCAGTATTTGCTGAAAGATGAAAAAAAGACAAATTGTATTTTATTTTGAAGTCTTGGTTAATTCATAGAGAACATTGAGTGTTTGTAATAGAGGAGGATTTAAATTGTGAATGTTTAATTAATCCTTTCTCCTCTTTCTGCTGAGCGAGATGAAAAACGGGTGTTTGCCCTGTCTCACTTATTTGTCCTGTTTTCAGAGAGAGCATATAAGCCGTTTACATGGTGCCAGCCGGTACCTGTAACAGTTTATTGGGGGCTCGTCCGGGATCACTCCCACCTGGTGATCGGAAGCTGATCCAGTGATACTGCAACCTTGGACCAAAAGTGACCTGATGCAACCAGCGAGCTGCAGCCAGTGAAAAAGATCTCCAGATATCATCGATTCTCTCTGCTGATGAAGAGGTTACTTGTAATGAATAAAGAATAATGACTGTGCAGTGCTGAAATCACCACTCATCAAGAACAAAGCATGAATTGTGATCCTGGACTCTGGTGACCAAGTGCGAGGAATTGGGAAGCAGTATGGCGGATGGTGAGAGAAAAAGGTTGGTGTGGGCCATTAAAAAGACCCTCCTCACTCTCTCTGTAGATGAACTGTTCCAGATTGCCAAGTCAGTGGGTCCAGTACCAGGAATGGTCGAGTCTCGCGTCAAGTCGACAGATGAGGAGGGTTGTTTTCAGTACATTTCTGGGATGGCACATTTATTAAACTTAAGGGAGGTAATCGACACAGTCATTCAGGGTCGTGCTCCAAAAGTTGCTGTAGCAATTGATGTATCGGGGAGCGGGGATGTAAGTCATGCTAATGATAATGTTAACCCAACTGATTATAGTTCATACCCTTTCATCTCTACCCTTCATCTTTTCAGCCAGGCATTCACATACATTTATCTTACAGTTACTGTTAATCCGGCCTCTAGTTCAACGCCAGGGAAGAACTGGCCCCCGACTGAGCCTGGGTTCTTCCAAGGTTTTTTTTTTCTCCATTAGGTCACCTGATGGAGTTTTAGGAAACCAGTAGGTCTCTTGATGGAGTTTTTCGGTTCCTTGCCACTGTTGCCTTTGGCTTGCTCAGTTGGGGATATTCAAATGGATTAACCAATCATTAATACCATTGATCAGCCCTACCAAACGTGGATGTTTTTTCCACTAAGAAACAAACACTGTTATGTTATTTTGATTGATACTGTGAAGCTGCTTTGATACAATCTATATTGTGAAAAGCGCTATATAAATATACTTGATTTGACTTGACTTGATAGTGATGCTACCGATTTTGGGATTGCTAGTGCAACCCACATGGCACTCTCTACGGCTAGCGACACACATGACACAGAGCTGCAGAAACTACTTACTAGTTATGAGGAGCTGAGTAAGAAAATGATGCAGTGCAAACACACACCCACTCCACAGTCTGTACCTCAGTCATCTGTAAAGATAGGACTCACCTCACAGAGTAGTAATGTAGCAGGCACCAGAGGTTTAAGTGTCTTACCTTCATCGCAGAGAATTGAAGATTCAGGGGGGTCAGATCTCAGCTATAAGAGTGTCTGTCGGCAGATGCAAGACGGTTTAAAGGAGCAGTACAGTGATGCAGAGGTTGTAAGAGCCATCCTCAAAGTCATCAAGCCAGGAACTTTTAAAGACATGTTGATGAATAAGGATGATCTGGCTGTAGAAGAGCTAAAAGCCTTCCTCCATTCCCACCTGGGTGAGCAAAGTAACACCGAGCTGTTCCAGGTGGGAATGGAGGAAGGCTTTTAGCTCTTCTAAAGCTGAGCTCATGTGCACCAAACAAAGAGACAATGAGACACCCCAACAGTTCCTATACAGAGTCATAGGACTTAAGCAGAAGATCATGCTGATTTCCAAACGTGCTGATGCAGATGTCAAGTACAGATGAAGAAAATAATGTGTGATGAAAGTGAAAGGCAGCGAAGGCTAGGTCCTGCCACCCGCCAAAGACCAACAAATGTGCACAGTGCTCAGTCTGAAGTCAACGCTGCACAGTGTCCTAGTGTAAAGGAGAAGGTGCCAAAAATAGATACGATCCAGCAGTTAACGGAAAAACTTGTGGTGAAGAAGGCCACCGGGCAGTGGGCTGTCTAAAGAGACTAACACGTCAGGGAAACTGGAGCCGGTCCATGCAGAGGGACAAATAGTAACCGGGTCTCAGCGATTGGAACCTGGAAATGAAAGACTGACAAAAGACTCAAACACTCAAACAAAAGACAAAATAACGGAAAAGAGACAGAAACAACCAAACAAGACAACCAATACATTCACTCAGGACTTACCTCACAGCAAAAAGGAATGCCTAGCCAAACTCATTGGAAGGAGAGCCCTCACCCACTGTAACCTAAATGATTAGCAGTCAGTGCTCTATTAGACACTTGGGCTCAATTAGGCATGATTGATAGAGACTGGAAGAGTAAATATTTACCTGACACTCCTGTTAGGCCCCTCAGTGACATTATTGGTGACGAAGACGAGATAAGGGTGTATGCAGTGAACGGTGACGTCCTCCCGTTTGATGGCTGGGTTGCCCTTACAGTCAATTTGATGGGGAATGAGGACCCTAACCTGTCAATTACTGTGCCTTTTCTTGTCAGCAGTCTTGCTCTGGACAGACCACTGCTGGGTTTCAACGTGCTGGAAGAGATGATACAAGAACAACCTGAAAAGCTGATTTCAACCCTCGTCATCCTACTCTGTTATGCCTTGTGTATACCAGCAGAGAAGGCAGAGCGAATGGTGAGCTTCATCCAAGCCAGCAAACCATCTGCACAGTGCAGGTGCCTACGGACAGGTTGACAGGATATTGCTATCCCAGCAGGTCAGGTAGCCTGGGTCAAGCCATGAGTACATCTGATGCAGTCTTCCTATTTGAGCCTGATGACCACAATGTGCAGTTGACAGAACTGGATGTGGGTGAAGGTCTGTTGGAGGTCCAAAATTCAAGAAAACCCTATGTAGCTGTACCAGTGGGTAACAACACTAAACATGCAGTTAGTCTGCCAAGAAAGACAGCACTTGGCAGCTTCCACTGTGTTCAAAAAGACTCACCAGACTTACCTGAAGCACCCAAGCCCACAGTGACTGTTAACAGTGCTGTATCAACACCTGTTGACGCCCGTCCATCGTCATGGCGACCTCCCATCGACCTCAGTCACCTTGATGATAAACAAAGGGGAGAAGTCAACAAAATGCTGTGTGAAAGAAGCCGGAGCTTTCACACGTGACAGCGATGATATTGGGTGCATACCAAGCCTACAAATGTCGATCACCCTCACAGATTAAATCCCTGTACAGAGAGCATACTCAGCAGTCCCGAAGCCACTGTTTAAAGAGCTAAAGGAGTATGTGCAGGAGCTGCTGATGAGAGGCTGGATTGTTAAATCCAAGTCCCCATATGCTGCCCCAGTTGTCTGTGTTAGGAAGAAAGATGGTAGCCTACATCTTTGTATTGATCATCGCCTCCTGAACAAAAAGACTGTGCCTGATCGACATCCGCTGCTCAGAATACAAGACCTGACGGACACAATGGGGGGCTACATCTGGTTTAGCATCAAGCAAGACACCACAGACAGTTGGTGAGGTAAGGAAACTGACCGGCTTCCTGGGATATTATCACTCATACATCCAGGATTTTTCCAGGATCGCAAAGCCAATCTATAAGCTTCTCCAAACTAAGTTAGGGAAAGCCTAGATTCCGAAACGTGGGAAAACCAACAAACGCCCACAGCTGCCTTCCAGAGAGTCTGTTGATTGGACCCCTCAACATCAGGAAGCCATAAAGCAACTGATCACTCTCCTTATGACCCCACCTGTCTTAGCATATCCTGATTTCAACCTACCTTTCATGCTGCATACAGGCGCCTCAGACCAGGGCCTGGGGGCTGTCCTCTATCAGCGCCAGAATGGAAAACTGAGAGTCATTGGCTATGGCTCGAGGACTTTGACACTGGCTGAACGTAACTATCACCTGCACAGTGGAAAGCTGGAGTACCTCGCATTGAAATGGGCTGTGTGTGAAAAGTTCCGGGACTACTTGTACTACGCTCCCCATTTCACTGTGTACACAGACAACAACCCCCTGACCTATATCATGAGTACAGCAAAACTCAACGCTGTTGGTCATCGGTGGGTGGTAGAACTCTCAGATTTCCGGTTCGACATCAGGTACAGGCCTGGAAAATTTGCTGAAAGATGTGGCCATGGCCAGCATTTACCCGCTATCTCTATAGTTACCATAAACTTCGCAGTTTTAAAAAAACAATCATCATTCCTAATGCCAATACCTGACAGCCAGTCAGAGTAGGGCAGAATGGTTTTCAAAGCATTTTACACCGCGAGTTTGACAACTGGACACATTGCCGAACAAAGAACTGCACGTCGGAAAGCCTGAGGTAAATTAGTTTACAATGTTAACTGTCCTGTTAGATACAGACAGTGATTTTGACGAATTTTAGATCAAAAGGTTAAATATGGTTAAAGATGGTTAAAAAAAACATTTGGGTATTTTCTATATGTAGCTGCTGTTGTGATTTTCTAAATTATTTCTGCATTTCCTCAATGTTATAAAATGTATAACGGCGGTATGTAATATCACGAGCAGGTGCCAGTAGCGCAGAGCGAGCAGGAACGAGTAGTGAGTTGTCGAAAAAGATGGATAAAGCAAAAAAGCTTTTGGGGGCTAAAATTAGAAAAAGATATAGGGAAAGGAGATGGCATGTCAATTGATGCGACAGCAGCTAAATAAGTGCATGGTGAAAGGCAACAGGTAGGATTTAAAGGCATGTAGGCTACTGCCATCGGGACTACCGTGATATTCCCGGTGGGTCGACGTGCTTTTTGGGCCGATACATCTCGTACTTTTTTTGTTTTGTTTTTTGTCTTAACGGCCCATAGAACTCAAACATCGGCGGCCCATTCGTTTTGTTTTGTTTTGCTTAATTAATTGGCGGTGCTGGGTTAGTGCCAGTGTAATGCATTATGCATTGGTAAAAAAAAAGTCAGCGTTAGTTTTTCTGACACCTCATGAAACACGTAGATCAGCGGCCCATTGGTTATTTTCTTGATTGACACTGGGCTGGCACAATCAAATCTTTAATGTGAAGTATAGAAATATACTCTTTCAAGTATAGAAATTAGTACAAGACTAATTATGAAAGTTTCCTTTATTTTTCAGTACATTTGTTTTACAATATATGGCTATTACTATCATGGGATTAATATTATAACTATTATTATGTAGTAGTAATGTAGACAGACACTGTAACTAAAAGAGGGTTGATTTTTTCTTTGTTTAATTTGCACACTGAATATGGATTTGAGCTTTTAATTTGAACTCTCAAAGTGCACCAGATTGATGAATTTAACATAAAAAAGCACAAGATTTTCTTACGGGGGAGCATACCCCCGAACACCCCTAGAGGGACATCACACCATTGTTTCTTTTATATTTTTAATGTTTTAAAGATAAAGAATGCAACATTAATGCAACACAGAATGAGCAACTATTATAATATAAAATTAAAATTAAAGTAATATTTTTAAGAGATCTGTGCCTCAAGTGGGGGGGCACAAGCATTTCTATGGCCAATCATTACATTCATTTTTTTTTTTATTTGGTGGGTGAGAGGTGTGTGTATATATATATATATATATATATACCGGTATATGTATTTATTATATTTTAATTTTTTACTGCCGTATCCTTCTCACCTTTTTTACCCCTGACCCGTTTTCATGCCTGGTGTTTATAATAGAGGAGGATTTAAATTGTGAATGTTTAATAAATCCTCTCTCCTCTTTCTGCTGAGCGAGATGAAAAACGGACACAGAGTTTGCCCTGTCTCACTTGTTTCTCCTGTTTTCAGAGAGAGCATACTGTATAAGCTGTTTACGTGGTGCCAGTAACATGTAACCTGTAACATGTAACTTTAGTGTTTCTAAATTATGATTAATGGGTCACGCTGCAGTTACAGGTGCTGTCACTCCAATAAATGCGTTAACACTTTATAACTCAACTATTTACAATTATTTTCATTTTTATGAACATAAAATGACATAATGTAGTTAATCAAATTTACTGCAATAAATTGCAGACAAAGTCTGCTGACAAAAGTCCCCAAATGATAGACAATTCAAAAACCTAATATTATTCGAGTGCATTGAAAAGGCGTAAAAAAAGTGAAAAAAAGTCTTTTGAAGTCAATATAAAGTTTTTTTTATTTCCATTTCATTCAACATACACCTATCAGTGGCCAGTAGTTCATGGTAATCCATTTTGCATTCAAGCACTCAAGCACTGACTTTGGACTCATGGGAATGGCACTTAAAGCTTGTTTTAATTGTAGAAAAATGACTTAATACAGAATAGTTGTTAAAGTTTCTGTATATAATCAAGTTTGTATGTCTATGTGTTTGCCGTTGTAATGGATCCACTGAAGGCAAGTTGCAGAGAGAACCCAAGTGCAATTTATTTAAAAACATAACAAGATTAAACATAAACAAAAGCATGGCACTGTAAAACCTAACAGTAATATGTACTAAATTAAATTGAGTTCACTGCACTCAAATAATACCGAAACTTGAAGTGGCTTGAATGACTGAAACTATATTTGAATAATAATTGTATAGTTAAGAGATCAATTAAGTGATGATTGATCATTAGTGATGAACACCTGCTGTTAACAAGCAGAATCAATGAAGGACAGAGGAACACAAGAACTTCAAGGTTTAAGGTCACCATGATGGCGTGGCATGATCAGTGTTTGCTTTAGTTGGGCTCTTGACCCTTGACGATTGAGTACAAGTTTTTCTTTGGCTGCTGTAATTGAGTGTTTATTAAACATTTGTTATGGCACAAAAAACAAGGAAAAGTATGATGGCCAAGGTTTGATGATGACAATCATAATTTAATGACTTGATTCACTGATCTCATTCAGAGTCTAGTCTCTGATTAAAAGGATAACAAACTATAAGTTTGATTTGAAACAGATTCTACAGCATAAGAACTAGCAATGTTATGACTATCTGATGATATGAAGGAATTTACAGAAAATGTAATTTATTACTAAAATTAACACAGATATCAAAAATCAGCATATTAATCTCAGAGCTTCAGAGTTTCTTCTTTTGAAAAGATCAGAGAATCAAGACACCGAGTGATGATTCAACATTCCATAAATCATCATCAAAACACAACCACATGCTCACATTTTCTTATGGCTTTTGTGCCATAACAAATGTGTTTAATAAAGACACAGTTACAGCAGCCAGAGAAAACACTGGTGTTATAAAGTCAAGGGTCAAGAGCCCTACTAAAGCACACACTGACCACTATCATGGTGTCTTTAAATGAAACCCAATAAATCATCATCTAAACCTCTGTTCATTCACAATAACAACTTCTGTAGACCCATGATAAAACTCAAACTGGTTAGTAATAAGTGAAGCTGGTAATGCTGTTTGTGGAGTTGTTCAATCCTCTTCTGCTGAGATCTTGAGAGATTTAAACACATTTTATCTTCAGTTGATTTCATCTAATGTTGTGGCTGAAGTCAGTTGTAGTTCTTGTGTTTCTCTTTCCTTCAGTGAGTCTGCTTGTTAACAGCAGGTGTTCATTACTAATTACTAATTACTACATTACTAATTACGAGCCTGGGTTCCCCCAAGGTTTTTTTCTCTCCATTAAGTCACCTGATAGAGTTTTGGACACCAGTAGGTCACTTGATGGAGTTTTTCGGTTCCTTGCCACTGTTGCCTTTGGCTTGCTCAGTTGGGGATATTCAAATTAATTAACCAAGCATTAATACCATTGATCAGCCCTACCAAACGTGGATGTTTTTTCCACTAAGAAACAAACACTGTTATGTTATTTTGATTGATACTGTGAAGCTGCTTTGATACAATCTATATTGTGAAAAGAGCTATATAAATATACTTGACTTGACTTGACTAATCATTAACGCATCATTAATGCGTTCATGACCTCAAGACTAGATTATTGTAATGCTCTACTGGGTGGTTGCTCTGCACGCTTAATAAACAAACTACAGCTGGTCCAAAACGCTGCAGCTCGAGTTCTTACTAGAACCAGGAAATATGACCATATTAGCCCGGTTCTGTCAACACTGCATTGGCTCCCTATTAAACATCGTATACATTTTAAAATATTGCCGATTACTTACAAAGCACTAAATGGTTTAGCTCCGCAGTACTTGAGCGAGCTCTTAACGCATTATAGTCCTTCACGTCTATTGCGATCTCAAAATTCGGGCCAGTTGATAATACCTAGAATATCAAAATCGACTGGCGGTAGATCCTTTTCCTATTTAGCACCACAACTCTGGAACAGTCTTCCTACCATTGTCCGGGAAGCAGACACACTCTGTCAGTTCAAAGCTAGATTAAAAACACATCTCTTTGACCTATCATTCACATAATACGTTACATCATAAGAAGAATGGCATCTACGCTGTTTATCCTGAGGTTTTTCGCAGCCTGTCGGATCCACGCCATATCCAGATCTGACTAGGACCTTCACCTGGACCCGATGACAACGCAGTGCTGAAGTCAACTAGCCTCTCCCTATGGAGGATCCCTTTACCACTCTACAGATAAGGCGTTGTGGGGAATTAAATAAATAAAATAAAATAAAATTAAATTCTGTATCAAATTTATAGGCAAGATAAGTAGTTTGTTTAGGCATGGTTTGTAGGTAATTACAAACCTACACACATATATTCAAATCAAACGTACATAACTATAGAATCAATTCTTAATATCCATGTGATCACAGGTTCAGTTTAAAGTCTGTTTAGAGAGAACGGTGTCATCTTAGCGGCCCCTAATTTAATAACCAATGATCATTTCAACGGAAGTGAATCAATCAAAACTAACTTTAGCTGGAAAATAACACTATTCAAAAATAACATTTAATGTTTTTTTGACATAATATTTCATTTGACCTGAATCACTGAACTCATTGAGTGCCCAATTTGTGAGTTAAGTTTACCTTACGGATTATAGCAGCACTGTCATTGTAGAGCTCTACAATGACAGCGCTGTTTTAATAAATAAGGTAAACTTAACTCACAAATTGAGCTCTATATGAATTCAGTTCAATTAATTGTGAAAGAATGGTTATGTTAAAACACAATCAACTCCATCAGAACACCTTTTCTATTTATTCATCTGGCTGTTATAACTCATGTACAGCAGCCAAACACCATCTAAAGTTAATGTGAGGGTCAAGAGCCCAACTAAAACACACACTGATCTCCATAACGGTGACATTACGGGTTTTCTCCTTCAGCGATTCTTCTTGTTAACATCAGGTGTCTTCAATAATGCTCAATCATCACTCAATTATTCACTTAATTATACCTTTAACACTGCTTCAGTGTTCATTTAACACTCAGCTCAGAGTTTAACTGGGTCGCTTAAAATGACTTAATTCCATGATGTTGAATTTACATGAACAGATTGTTTGTTTAACGAAACCCAGTTATGTGGAACCTGTTGACATAAAAAATGTAATTAAAGCCAACATATCATTTTTTTTGTGTAATACACAATTAAACTTTACACTGCATTTAATACTTTATATAGCTGAAACTTCACTTTATTGAGTAAAAACAGTGAAATGACAAACTTTAAATGAACTCAGAGCACTTGCAGTTACTGCTAGCTCACAATATCACACACAAAGTCCAATCCAATGAGTTAAGCTAACTCATTACATTGGAGGACACCGATTACCTCAATATATTTAAGTTAATAAAAAACTTTTTTATATATTTTAATTTTGTTAAGAAGATTTTGTATAAAAACAATAGTTTCCTGTATAAGTCATCTTCATTTATATAGTGCTTTTAACACTGTAGATTGTTTCAAAGCAGCTTTACAGAGATAAACATATAATTTAAGGTAACAGAGATTGTTTTGGCTTTATAGCGGTTCTTGAATAATGTTATTTTCCAGCTAAAGTTAGTTTTGATTGATTCACTTCCGTTGAAATGATCATTGGTTATTAAATTAGGGGCCGCTAAGACACCGTTCTCTCTAAACAGACTTTAAACTGAACCTGTGATCACATGCATATTAAGAATTGATTCTATAGTTATGTGCGTTTGATTTGAATATATGTGTGTAGGTTTGTAATTACCTACAAACCATGCCTAAACAAACTACTTGTCTTGCCTATAAATTTGATACAGAATTTTATTTTATTTTATGTTAATTATTTATTAAATTTGGGAATTAAATAAATAAAATCAAATTAAATTAAATTCTGTATCAAATTTATAGGCAAGACAAGTGGGGAATTAAATAAATAAAATTAAATCAAATTAAATTCTGTATCAAATTTATAGGCAAGACAAGTGGGGATTTAAATAAATAAAATTAAATAAAATTAAATTCTGTATCAAATTTATAGGCAAGACAAGTAGTTTGTTTAGGCATGGTTTGTAGGGAATTACAAACCTACACACATATATTCAAACAAACGCACATAACTATAGAATCAATTCTTAATATGCATGTGATCACAGGTTCAGTTTAAAGTCTGTTTAGAGAGAACGGTGTCGTCTTAGCGGCCCCTAATTTAATAACAAATGATCATTTCAACAGAAGTGAATCAATCAACTTTAGCAGGAAAATAACATTATTCAAGAACCGCTATAAAGCCAAAACAATCTCTGTTACCTTAAATTATATGTTTATCTCTGTAAAGCTGCTTTGAAACAATCTACAGTGTTAAAAGCACTATATAAATGAAGATGACTTATACAGGAAACTATTGTTTTTATACAAAATCTTCTTAACAAAATTAAAATATATAAAAAAGTTTTTTATTAACTTAAATATATTGAGGTAATCGGTGTCCTCCAATGTAATGAGTTAGCTTAACTCATTGGATTGGACTTTGTGTGTGATATTGTGAGCTAGCAGTAACTGCAAGAGCTCTGAGTTCATTTAAAGTTTGTCATTTCACTGTTTTTACTCAATAAAGTGAAGTTTCAGCTATATAAAGTATTAAATGCAGTGTAAAGTTTAATTGTGTATTACACAAAAAAAATGATATGTTGGCTTTAATTACATTTTTTATGTCAACAGGTTCCACATAACTGGGTTTCGTTAAACAAACAATCTGTTCATGTAAATTCAACATCATGGAATTAAGTCATTTTAAGCGACCCAGTTAAACTCTGAGCTGAGTGTTAAATGAACACTGAAGCAGTGTTAAAGGTATAATTAAGTGAATAATTGAGTGATGATTGAGCATTATTGAAGACACCTGATGTTAACAAGCAGAATCGCTGAAGGAGAAAACCCGTAATGTCACCGTTATGGAGATCAGTGTGTGTTTTAGTTGGGCTCTTGACCCTCACATTAACTTTAGATGGTGTTTGGCTGCTGTACATGAGTTATAACAGCCAGATGAATAAATAGAAAAGGTGATCTGATGGAGTTGATTGTGTTTTAACATAACCATTCTCTCACAATTAATTGAACTGAATTCATATAGCGCCCAATTTGTGAGTTAAGTTTACCTTATTTATTAGAGCAGCGCTGTCATTGTAGAGCTCTACAATGACAGTGCTGCTATAATCCGTAAGGTAAACTTAACTCACAAATTGGGCACTCAATGAGTTCAGTGATTCAGGTCAAATGGAATATTATGTCAAAAAAACATATCAACACCAGATCACCTCTTCTATTTATTCATCTGGCTGTTATAACTCATGTACAGCAGCCAAACACCATCTAAAGTTAATGTGAGGGTCAAGAGACCAACTAAAACACACACTGATCTCCATAACGGTGACATTACGGGTTTTCTCCTTCAGCGATTCTGCTTGTTAACATCAGGTGTCTTCAATAATGCTCAATCATCACTCAATTATTCACTTAATTATACCTTTAACACTGCTTCAGTGTTCATTTAACACTCAGCTCAGAGTTTAACTGGGTCGCTTAAAATGACTTAATTCCATGATGTTGAATTTACATGAACAGATTGTTTGTTTAACGAAACCCAGTTATGTGGAACCTGTTGACATAAAAAAGTTAATTAAAGCCAATGTTTTTTATAAACTTAAATGAATTGAGGTAATCGGTTTCCTCAAATGAAATGAGTTAGCTTACCACTAAAAGTTTTTGTAATTTTTTTTCCCAGAATGTTCTACAATTGTAAAAATTAAGCATCTTGGTAGTTTACTATTTTTTGGACATGCATTTTTGCGAACTGTTCTAAAAACATTATGAATTATATAGTTTTGCTTTTTGGAAAAGCACAGAAATCAATTCTAGCATTTTTGTTTTTGTAATACCCTCTTGAAATCAACTTGATTATGAAATGTGTCTGCATGTGGTGTTTCTGGCTCCCAATACCTTTTAACTGGTAAAAAAAATAGGAATTGTTTTTTATTAGAAAGAAGATTAATTAAACAAATGTCCCCAGTTCAATACAAGCTTTATGGACAACATGTGCTGCATAAATATTACTACCACAGAAAATATGTAATTGACATAAGACCATACAATGGTTTAAAAGACTTATTCTCTTAGTGCATAATTATTTGGGGCAAAAACAACAAAAAAATCATGGATATTTCTTTAATGGCGGGGGTGTTAAAAGTGAGTGGTCAGCACTAACAGATGAAACAAATCAATGTGTTTTCCAAACTGAGTGGGGTAAAGGTAAAGTTCACCTCACTTGCATCATCTGGAAGGCAATGATTTGCTAAACTCTGGAAAACAGAACCTGCTGTGACTTTGCCCATGTGTGAGTTGGCTTCTTTATTAGCCCTGGTTTTTATTTGGCCATGATGTAATCAATCTAAATCCATTTCAGTCAACTATTCAAATGGCTCATACACAAATACATGAAATACTCCCATTTCACACTTGATTTATTTAATATATATATATATATATATATATATATATATATATATATATATATATATATATATATATATATATATATATATATATATATATGACCATGGCATCTTACTACAATGAGTGAGGTTTTACAGAGCAACTGCTATATATTTAAAGTTTTTTTAATTTATTTTTTTATTTAGATTTGCGTTGATTAATATTGTTTTTGGAAAGTGGAGCATTGTCTGAAATAGTTACTGAATGTACAGAAGTGTAAACCATGTTAAATTAAAATATATTTCAAAAATGAAAAATAATATTACATAGGATTTAGTGTTCAGCTGCAAATTGTTTTTAAAATGTTTATTGAAAGTTTAAATAACATTAAATCATGTTTATTCTAAAGTTTGACTCTTGTCTATGAATCAGGTAAGTGAATCTCATGTAATATTTATTTATTTGTATCTCCTATCATTAATTTATTTGTTTGCAGGTTTCTTCCTCCATACAAAAAAATAAAATAAAATTCTGTATCAGATTTATAGGCAAGACAAGTTTTTTTAGGGATGATTTTGTAGGGAATTACAAACCTGCGCACATATATTCAAACGCTCATAACTATAGAATCAATTCTTAATGCGCATGTGAACACCATCAGTGTTTATCACAGGTTTGCGTTTTAAAGTCTGTTTAGAGAGAACGGCGTCGTCTTAGCGGCCCCTAATTTAATAACCAATGATCATTTCAACGGAAGTGAATCAATCAAAACTAACTTTAGCTGGAAAATAACATTATTCAAGAACTGCTATAAAGCCAAAACAATCTCTGTTACCTTAAATTATATGTTTATCTCTGTAAAGCTGCTTTGAAACAATCTACAGTGTTAAAAGCGCTATATAAATGAAGATGACTAATACAGGAAACTATTGTTTTTATACAAAATCTTCTTAACAAAATTAAAATGATAAACCAAATGTTTGAATGCCCATAATAAATACAATTCTCTAAATGGATGTTCAAATAAAATAATAAATTTCCTCATTTGGAACAGCTTAAACTGTAACAAAAGCAAGAAACATCTAGCACTTCTGGCTCGATTCTCAGTTATGTTTTCATTCTTGTCATCTTCAACTATAGCTAGCCATTTCGACTGAAAAATGAAGTCTGTGATATTAATGCATGAATTATGATAACCTCAGTCAGGTGTTTTTGCTCTTATAGGTTTATTGCTCTTAAAACTATTTTTCTTTTTTTTGTACACATTTTTCAAAGAGATTTTCAGATGTCCACTTGAGTGGACAGCATATGGTTTAAACTGAAGAGATACTGTATTAAACATAATAATAATCAAACAAATAGTGTGTATTTACAAACCAATTAATACAATTATATAAAATCATGTGAAAACTATAAAATATATAAAAAAAATAAAAATGTGAAATATTGCAAAGGCAACTGAACTTCATACAAGTTGGACTTTGTGCATCTTTGATATCAGGACATGAGGACTGCTTCCATCAGAGATTTCTGCAGCCTGTCAAGATACAACTGTGGAAAGCACTCAGTGTCACGATAGACGTATTCACTGGTTCCTTCTTGTCTTGTGGTTATGTTGTTGTATGAGTGCACGTGTGCTAGAGGCGTGTGTCTGTGTGTCATTACCTGATCCGCTCCAGCTGCCCATCATCACTTCACCAGCTGCAGTCGATCTCACCATGCTACTTATACTCACCACTGTTCTCTCATCTTTGTCAGATCGTTGTTTGATGTTTCCCTGTCTGGTCTTCTGGTTCGTGTTCCTGCCTGGTGTTCCTGTTCGTCGTCTTCGTTGTGGATTTTGTCGTCTCACTGTCTGTCATCACGTCACCGGATTTGGCCATCGAAGTCCCTTCGTTACCACTCCACCATCCGACTTACTGTTCTGGACTTTGTTACTTTCCAAATAAATCTTGTTAACTCGCGTTTGCTTCCTGTCGTCAGTTACTATGACAGAACGATCTGACCAAGGAATGGAAGCAGCGAGCGTCTCTCACTCTTCATTAGAAGAATTAATTCATCACAGTATCCAAAGAATGGATTCGCAGGAAAAGGATATCTGAGATACGGGCAGAGCAGTTCAAGTCTTGGTGACGCAGGTGTCCGAGCTCACCCAGCAGATCCAGCGCCTACGGATTCCCACTGCGCCACCCACACCAGCCGTTCCTCCCGTACCACCAGGAAGCCCCTCCCAGTCTGAACCCCGGCTACCTATTCCAGAAGCCTACTCAGGTGAACCATCTCATTGCAGAGCATTTCTCACCCGGTGTTCCATGCACTTCGCTCTTCAACCTCGCACTTTTCAGAACGAGCAGGCCAAGGTGGCGTTCGTTTTAACTCTGCTGACTGGGAGAGCGGCGCTTTGGGGAACGGCGGTGTGGGAGAACCAACACCCGTGCTGCACCTCGTTCCAGACACTCTCCGCCGAGATGAAGCAGGTATTTGACCGGGCGGTCTCGGGAAGAGAGGCGGCCAGGGAATTGGCCGAACTTCGGCAAGGAGAGAAGTCTGTCTCCGATTACTCGATCGAATTCCGGACCCTGGCGGAGTGTGGATGGAACGAGGCGGCGCACTGGGATATGTTCCTGCATGGGCTGGCTGACCACGTCCAGAAGGAGATCTACGCCCTGGATCTTCCCACCACCCTCAATGGACTGATCGACTTGGCTCAGCGGGTGGACAGTCGACTATCCAGAGTCGAGCGTCGGATGACGTCCACTCGAAACCTCGGGGGGTTCGACGGTCCAAGATCCAGCGGCAGGGACGTGGTCAGCCCCACTTACGATCACGAGCCCATGCAGGTGGGTCGAGCTCGGCTTTCACGAGAGGAGAGGGAGAGGCGGAGATCCCAGGGCCTTTCCCTGTACTGTGGAGGAGCCAGACATTTTGCCCACAGCTGCCCGGTAAAAGGCCAAGCCCGATAGTAAACCTGAGGCTACTATCGGGTGGGATCTCCGCCAGGAAGACCTCATCTACGACTACATCGACCTCCACCCTCCTCTCGGTAAGACTAAGATGGTCAGTCCACCAGCACGATTGTCGAGCACTGTTGGATTCGGGGGCCGAAGGTAATTTTATGGACCAATTCCTCTCAGACCCCTCACTCATCGGATTCCAGTTCACACACTCAATGGTCAGGAGCTTCCCACTATTTCATTATCCACTGAAGAAATCACTCTCATCACCTCGGGCAACCACACGGAGACTATTTCATTCTTTATTCTGGACTCACCCTTGGCACCTGTTGTTCTGGGACATCCATGGCTCATCCGACATAACCCCCGAGTGGACTGGATTAACAAGTCTGTGCTGGAGTGGAGCAAGGGATGTCATAAGTCTTGTCTCATGTCTGCTTGTTCGTCTGTACCTGTTTCTGTGTTTCAGGAGGAAGCAGGGGATCTGTCTAACGTGCCCGCGGAGTATCTGGACCTGAAGGAAGTGTTCAGAAAGTCTCGCGCTGCTTCTCTTCCTCCGCATCGTCCCTACGACTGTGCAATAGACTTACTGCCAGGTACGTCTCCGCCTAAGGGCAAGTTATATTCACTTTCGATTCCCGAAAGAGAGGCCATGGAGAAATTTATTTCTGATTCTCTAGCAACCAAGTTCATTCGCCCTTCCTCTTCTCCAGCGGGGGCGGGGTTCTTTTTTGTGGGGAAGAAGGATGGTTCTCTGCGACCTTGCATTGATTACCGAGGGTTGAATAACATCACGGTAAAGAATACTTATCCTTTGCCGTTGATGTCTTCAGCCTTCGAGAGGTTGCAGGGAGCATGCATCTTCACGAAATTGGACTTACGTAATGCTTATCATTTGGTCCGCATTAGGGAGGGGGATGAGTGGAAAACTGCTTTTAACACCCCCAGGGGGCACTTTGAATACTTGGTCATGCCTTTCGGGCTGTCCAACTCCCCAGCAGTTTTCCAGGCACTGGTCAATGACGTGTTGCGAGATATGACCGATCAGTTCATTTATGTCTACCTGGATGACATATTGATTTTTTCTTCGTCTCTCCAGGAACATGTGCAACACGTTCGGCGAGTGCTTCAGAGGTTGCTAGAGAATGGGCTTTTTGTCAAGGCGGAGAAATGCTAATTTCATGCACAGTCGGTTCCTTTTCTAGGGTACATCGTGTCGTCTGAGGGAATGCGGATGGACCCTGAGAAGATTAAGGCTGTGGTAGATTGGCCAAGTCCAGATTCCCGCAAGGCCCTGCAGAGGTTTCTGGGGTTCGGCAATTTTTACCTGCGGTTCATCCGCAACTTCAGCCAGCTAGTCGCGCCTCTGACTGCCTTGACCTCCCCCAGAACTGCGTTCAGGTGGTCTGACACAGCCGAGGCTGTCTTTAAGAAACTGAAAGGCCGCTTTGTTTCAGCCCCCATTCTCATCACCCCTGATTCATCACGTCAGTTCGTGGTGGAGGTCGACGCATCAGAGGTGGGAGTAGGGGCAGTGTTATCCCAGCATTCACCTGTAGACGACAAGATGCACCCTTGCGCGTTTTTGTCCCATGGTTTATTCCCAGCCGAAAGAAATTCCGACATTGGTAATAGAGAGTTGTTGGCAGTCAAGTTGGCGTTGGAGGAGTGGCGCCACTGGTTAGAAGGGTCGGGGGTACCTTTTATCGTCTGGACTGATCATAAGAACCTCGAATATATCAGAACTGCTAAAAGATTGAACTCCAGGCAGGCTCGGTGGGCACTTTTTTTCGGTCGTTTTGATTTTTCCCTATTATACCGTCCGGGGTCCAAGAACATCAAACCCGACTCGCTATCTCGTATATTTGATTTTTCCGAACGCTCGTCCACTCCCGAGTGTATTTTACCCGAAACCCCATTTGTTTCAACACTCACATGGGAGATCGAAGCGAAGGTCAGGACAGCCTTAGAAGGGGTAACGCCTCCGCCCGGGTGCCCACCGAATCGGTTATTTGTGCCGGAGGGATTACGGTCAGACATTATCCAGTGGGGTCACAGTTCCATCATAGCTTGTCATCCAGGAGTTAATCGCACTGGGTTCCTAGTCAAGCAACGATTCTGGTGGCCACTTATGGCTCGTGACATTCACGATTTTGTTTTGGCTTGCTCAGTTTGCGCCACTGGTAAGTCTTCCAATCGACCTCCAGACGGGTTACTCCAGCCACTGTCGGTACCTTCGAGACCCTGGTCCCATATCGCTCTAGATTTTATTACTGCCCTCCCACCCTCCCAGGGTAACACAGTAGTTTTGACTGTGGTGGACCGATTCTCGAAGGCGGCCCATTTCATTCCGTTACCCAAATTACCCTCAGCTAAGGAGACAGCGGTTACGATCGTAGATCACGTCTTTCGGTTACATGGCCTCCCGCTAGACGTGGTTTCCGACAGATGACCTCAGTTTGCGTCCAAATTTTGGCGAGAATTTTGTAGATTACTGGGGGCGACGGTTAGTCTGTCTTCTGGGTTTCATCCCCAGAGCAATGGTCAAACTGAGAGAGCCAACCAAGATTTGGAGAGAACGTTGCGATGTTTGGTTTCCAAGAATCCTTCCTCATGGAGCCAACAACTGTCTATGGTGGAGTACGCACACAACACATTGCCAGTGTCAGCTACGGGTCTATCTCCGTTTGAGTGTAGTGTAGGTTACCAGCCACCTATCTTTCCCAGTCTGGAATCCGAGGTTGCGGTTCTCTCCGCTCACGCCTTTGTCCAGAGGTGTCACCGCACCTGGACTAGAGCCCGTGAGACTCTACTCCAGGCGGGGGCGCGCACCAAGGCCAAGGCCGATCGGCACAGGTCAAGGCCTCCCGTATACGTCGTTGGTCAAAAAGTGTGGCTTTCAACTAAGAACATTCCCCTTCGCACCGTCTCTAATAAACTTGCACCCAAATTTATTGGCCCGTTTACTGTCACCAAGATCATTAGTCCGGTGGCAGTCCGCCTCAAATTACCTCCCGCGTACAGGAGGGTTCATTCCGTGTTCCATGTATCCAAAGTCAAACCCGTATTTCATTCCCACTTTAATCCGCCGGTCCCGGTTCCTCCCCCACCGCCACTCGTAGATGGGGAGACCACATAATCGGTCAACCGTATTCTGGACTCTAGGCGGAGGGGACGCGGATTTCAGTACTTGGTGGACTGGGAAGGTTACGGTCCGGAGGAGAGAAGTTGGGTTCCTGCTAGAGACATCCTGGATCACTCCCTTATCGATGATTACAATCGACAGGTAAGGGGGCCTGGGAACGCTGTACTCTCATCTTTGTCAGATCGTTGTTTGATGTTTCCCTGTCTGGTCTTCTGGTTCGTGTTCCTGCCTGGTGTTCCTGTTCGTCGTCTTCGTTGTGGATTTTGTCGTCTTCCTGTCTGTCATCACTTCACCGGATTTGGCCATCGAAGTCCCTGCGTTACCACTCCACCATCCGACTTACTGTTCTGGACTTTGTTACTTTCCAAATAAATCTTGTTAACTCGCGTTTGCTTCCTGTCGTCAGTTACTATGACACTCAGATGCTCCAGTGTGTGTCAGTTTACCCTTATTAGCTGATCACTCTGAGTATGTTCAAGATGGACACATTTCTAGCATAGCCCTCCTCTGAGAAAATCGAGCGATCAGGTGTTTTCAATCTCATCTGAAATGAGCAGTGTTGGGGTAACGCATTACAAGTAACATGCATAATGCAAATCAGATTAGATCAGATACTTTTTTGATGTTAGGAGTAAAGTAATGCGTTACAATAACATGCGTAATCAGATTACTTTTTGATCTAACAAGTAATGCATATACAACGTGCATTACATAATTAGATAACTTTTTTGATGAAATGAGTAAAGTAATGCATTACATTGATGTCAATGAAAATTACATTCTAATAATACAAATACATTTATTTAAAGTAAAAAAATGCTGTTTATTTTCAAAAACAGCATTCACAGTATAAATATGAATTGTAGCTGAAATATAGCCATATAGCCAAAATTTTCTCCCAATCTAAAATCAAAACTTGGAAAATTTAACTGTGATATGACTCATTAGATATTGCTTGATGGTGCAATTTTTTTTTTTACCTGCAAGAGTCTCCTAGGATAGAAGGAAGGGTTGGATATTCCAGAGCAACTTTCTGACTGACCATTGCCATCTTGGTTTGGAGGGGGAAGAAACCGACACACAGCTGCTTGCAACTTGGTTGCAATGTATAGGATGATGCACCAGGGTCCACTGTAGAGATCGATGTGTAACTATGCCATCAAAACCCGTGCAAATTCAAGAAAATGTTTTTTTTTAATAGCTGTCCACTGTAGTGACCACGATGCATGAAAGGGTTAATGTTTTCCACTAGAGGGAGCCAAAGGATAATGGCTCTTTAAAGCCTAATGTTTTTCTATTGGATTCCCTCTCATTGAATAGAAATAAATGCATATATGCAGTTTATTTGTATAACTGAGTACTGGCAGTATAGTTATATGTATTAGTGCACATATAGACAAGTCAAGTCAGCTTTATTTATATAGCGCTTTTTACATTACAGAGTGTTTCAAAGCAGCTTATTCATTTTCCATGCCTTTACGAATTCTGATTTAGGCTTTGGGCACATCCCTATTACAGACCATTACATATTTAACCTTTTTAGACCCCAATAAACAGGTTTCATTTTTATTTTCAGGTTGCCAGACACAATTAAATATAATTCTGTCCATTTAAAAGGAAGAATAATTAATTTTGTCTTTTTCATGATAATACATACAATTTCTATAAAGACATATATTGTTGTGATATGAATAATAATAAAACAAACACTGATGTGTTAAGCATGTGTTGAGCACATTTTCCAGTACGTCATGACGTGTGTTAGCTGAAAGGATTTGTATGATGTTCAATATTAGGATTAGGATCAGTGTTTTATTAACAGTTTCTGTTAGTATTGTGTAGAATTTACACTAATTTAGTTATTTTCTATTATGATGATTGTGGTGGCTCATTCCAACTTAACGTTATTAACCAATACTAGTCCTAACGTATACTGTTATTCATCAGTGTTAGTGATAGAGGGACAGCACTGGAGTGTATGGCAACCATTTTGAGAAATAAAATCAAAATTCCTAAAAAAGTAGAGGTCTCTGTTAGTGAGCATGAAAAACAGTTTTTGTTCAAAAACTTAACATTCTTCCTTAATGAAACATGCCTCAAACAAATCCTCTATAAAAATCTAAACAAAACAAAAAAACACATGTTAGTTTGTACTATTTTCTGTTTATTTTGATAAATAAAAGTATTCATTTTTTTTCAATAAATATACTTGTTAATATACATGTTTCATGAATTGTTTGTTGTCATTAAAATTGTTCATTTTTAAAATACAGAAGCAAAATGATTTAAAAATAAATATTTTGACAGCATTGAAGGTAACACTTTATTTGAAGGTGACGTAGTTACACGTTACTACATGTGTATTGTGTCATCTAGTGGTTTAAAAGAGAATAAAGTCAATGCGCCTTCAGCCCCGCTGAACTCTACATACTTTCGCATGAGCACATGCGCATGTGAATTTTGTGCTCATGCAATACAATTTTCAGGTTTTGTATACTATAACCTATTTCCTCTGTGTGTAGATATTTGTTTGCTCTAAAATGTGGCTTTCGTCAGGGAAATACTTTTAATTTCAGGACCTTATGTCCACTTTAACAAATCCAACAAAGTGGTTTAATAAAGAATTTTTAGAAAAATTTATTTATTTACATGATTCATGTACACTGTTAACCCTTGCTGTAAAAAAGGCCAAATTCTGAAAATATCATACAATTTTCCGTTAAAAACAGTAATATACCAAAAATAATGTAAGTTAACAGCGACACTCAGAGGCTGTTTCCCAAGCACACCCTATACCCTCATTCACTATTCCCTACATTAGCTCACTAATACAGTGCACTTGTGAGAGTGAAAGAAAAGAAGTGAGTGAATCCAGACACTGATGAACACCTGATAAGCAGAATCCCTGAACGACAGAGAAACAAGAACAGAAAAAAGAGAAACACAAGAACTACATCTGACTTCCAGCCACACTGAGTGTGAAACCAGTTTACAAACCAGTTTAACAGTATTTCTTTCATACATGTACAAAAGTTCTGGTTGAGAATGAACAGATATTTAGTTGTTGATGTTTTATGAATATAATAAAGTTACCATGATGGAGATCAGTATTTGCTTTAGTTGTTGTCTTTTTCTCTCTAGCTGCTGTAACTGTGAGTTTATAATGTACATGTGTTATTGCATGAAAAAGTCTCATCTTATTGTTCCCCCTATGTAAACAATAGCCTACTATAGATGTCACTTTGGAGCATACAGCATGGAGATAACAGTGATAGTTTCCACTTGTCATCAAGAAACTAAACTCAATGTAACTCATTTAATGTAGACATTAAAATCATTGTCAAAGCACTAGCCCATAGAATAGAAAAAGTCACACCATCTAATCCATCCAGATCAGACCGGTTTCATTAAAGGTACTCACTTCCACTAATACACGCAGACGTTTTAACTTACTGTATTACTCATCAATTCAAAAAGCCAAAACCATCATAGCTACTCTCGATGCAGAAAAACCCTTTGATAGAGTCAACTGGAAATTCCTGTTTTCCACATTGGAGAGGTCACACTGCATCGGGGGACTATAAGGATGCCCACTCTACAGCTTTTACAGTGGTAAAGCTGCTTTGAAACAATCTACATTGTTAAAGCGCTACATAAATAAAGATGACTTGACTTGACTTGACATGATATATTTGCAAGACCCCTCATCGTCATTACAAGAAACACTCAAACTCATGAATTCATTCTCAAATATCTCTGAACACTCAATCAACTGGAGTAAATCTGCTATCCTTTCATTACATTCAAACAACTTGGATGTGACATCCCAGACACTACCTATCCCTCTGTGCACCAATTACATTTAGGTATTAACATTTCCCCCAGGTTGTCAGAGCTGTTTGGACTCAACTTTACCCCATTACTTAAAACAATAGATGATGATCTTCAATGCTGGATGAACTTACCACCATCCATTATGGGCAGAATATGAATATTTAAGATGACTATACTTCCTAAATTAAACTATTTATTTATAATGATACCTTCACAACCCACCCTTACCTGGTTTAAATCGCAAGATTCAATCATTATCAAATTCTACTGGAAAAATAAGACCCTAAGAATTAAACTGACTACCCTACAGAAAGCAAAAGCACTAGGAGGACTGGAAGCACCACATTTCTACCACTACTTTCTGGCCAATCAACTCCAAAATATATACAAATGGACTCACCCTAACCCATCAATAAACACTTGGCTAGAGGTTGAACAATCAGAATTACCATTCTATGGTCAGGCAAAACAAAAACACCACTGTTTCATAACGCCAACAATAGCAACGACTCTGACATCCTGGTGGAAATTCCATCAACTCACAAATACTCTTCTTGCACATCGAAACACACCCCATCTGGAATAACACAGATTTTATAGTTAACAAGAAGCCACTAAACTTCCGCACATGGGCAGAAAAGGGTATCACACAACTTCAACATATCTTTCATGATATAACATAGCACCATTTCCCCACTTGGTCCAGAAATATGGCATTGGGAGTAATTGTTTCTTGGGATACTTCCAAACTGGTTCCACGCTACACGTCTCATTTTTTTTTTTCTCAATGCAAACCCCCTAGCTGACATGCATATACATCACGAGCAAAGAATAAAAGAGGGGAAAAAGGAAGAAAAAAGAGAAAGAAAAAAGAGGAGAGAAAAAAAACAGGAGATCATATGTTTTATCCATATTAGTAATATCCTTTTTTTTAACTTTTTTTTTTGTATTATTATTTGTCCTCTTCTTTGTCCTCCAACCTCCTCATTCCTGATGAAAAGATTAGTTATTATTGCTAAGTACTATTATTACTATTCTTATTTTTATTACATTTTTAAGAGATTATATTATCATATCTTCCTCATCCTCTGGTTAATCCCCTTTTTATTTTTATTTTTTCTCTTCTATTATTATTTAGTTAATTTGCTTGTATGTCCATGGGGGCGTCAAATACAGTGCGGAGATTTTTTTTTATTTTTTTTATTAATATTATTAATATGTCACTCTAATGGCAAAACAATGTAAGACAATTCATTTCTAAATGACCAATTTTTAAATATTTGGCATAAACATTTTATGTCCATAAATCATTACTATTAGTCACGCTTAACGTCAGTCTGTGGGTTTTTGCACATTTTTAACCAATAGAAAGAGCTTGTGACTGTACCTCGTATCTCCATTGGCTCCACGAACTGTCAGTCAAACTTCATAACTCCGCCCCGCCTCCATCGTGAATGTAGCGCTGCACGGAGTTTGGACTGGAGCATCTCTGCTTGTTTGCTAGGGTAAAGAAAAGAAAAAATAACTGGTTGTTTGAATAAATACATCGTTTTCTTTACTCAAGAAATTATCCATATATAAAGGCTAATGTTTTATGTATTTGAGGAGCGGAAAAGTCTGTTTTATTCTAGCATTTGAGTCATAGGCCTAGTCAATAGAGCCTGTGTGAAGCACTTTTAACATGAGATTTTGGACAATTTACAGAAAAACAATAAACTTTATAACCCTTAAGTTGTAATACGATACACTTTAATGCGTTAGGTGTATCCGTCCTAGTGGTGTTTTTTTATTTATTTTTTTTATTCTGAAAAGTAGCCTATTGGTTTTGGACATTTGCGGTTTCCGCCCAACAGCGACACTGTAGCGACACTGCATGGCGCAAGCTACCGTTTGGGAGGGTATTGTATGAAGGTAAAAGAGTAGCTAAACTACTCTAAAGAAGTTGAACTAAGAAACTAAGTTTCACTAAGTAGTCACTAAGAAGAACTAAGAAACTAAGAAGTTGCAAGTTTCTAATTGAGCTTGTACTGCAAATGTGAATGAAAGAATAAGTGCAAATATATATTTCAAGTTTGTGTCTGTCATTGTATTTCTGTAAATGGCATTTACACATTTGTGACTACTTGTCTGCAGCTTCAAATTCAGAATACAGGTATGTGACTATTGTCTGCGAGTGCAAATTTCAACATTCAACTTTTTTTCACATTGGAGCTGTGAGTGTAAATTTTAGCGTACAAGTAGGCTACGAATATTTTTTGTACAAGTTCTCAAATTCACATCTACGTGCTCTCGAGTTTAGCTACTCTTTTACCTTCATACTATGGAGGCCCCAAACATTTAGCCGATGTCACAATATGAGGTAAATCCGGCCCTGGAATCTTGTTTGCGGCACAGAATAAAAATAAAAAGGTAGTAACAACTATTTTTTCTCACAATTGTGATATTTTTGCGAGTTTAGCCTATATCTCGTAACTCGGACTGTACAACTCACAATTGCGATTTTATATTTTATAGTTCTGAGAAAAAAGTCAGAATTGTGAGATAAAATTTATTCAGTGGCAGAATTAATTTTCCGTAACGAATAGTAGTCTAACTTAGATCTGACAGACTTGTATGTAAATAAAGTTGGGGGGGGGGGGGGGGGATCACTTCTAACATTTAAATGCAGAATAAAGACACAGATTATTTGCATATAATCTAGATATTATAAAACGAACCATGCATTATAGGCTACAGCATTAGCATGTATAAAGCTTCCTCAAGAACCTGTTAACCTGCTTTGGTCTATTAACAAGTCTTTGACCACAACAACCAAGCATAGATATACAGTCGTTAATAGCAATCTGGAAAAGGCTAGTCTTAATGACTGCAATTTACTCCTACTCATATGAATGCACTTAATTACCAGATCAAAATGGCCATTTATTTATTCATAACAATAATTGAAAGCATTTGGTAATTTGCCATTACTAATTTTAGTAAAATCTTTTTTTTCTTCATTATTTTAGCAAATAAAATATAAGAATATTGTGTAGCACAAGCCTTGCTAAATGTAATGTAAGTGCTTAATCATAACACAAATACATCCCGTTCTGTTGTTTAACTGGAAAACGAGACAAATACTGAATAAAAATAGGATTTTATTTGACACCTGTTCTATTTGACTGACTCTTCATTAATTAATTTAGCAAACCAATAAATACAAACCAAATATACCAATACAAAATACTCGTGAAAATCTTTAAGATACAAGTTATTTCCACTGGTTATTTCCACATAATCATGAGGAATATAATAATATTGAGGAAGACACAGAATCATGTTATTCTCTCACTTTACAGGCACAGTCAGTAAAAAATAACTAAATAAATGACATACTGATCATATGAAATCATACTGATTTGATTGGCATTCACCAGATTCTTGCATTAAAAAAGCTCAAATCAAGGTAGATAAAATGCATTGCACTCGTGTGAAATAAACTGCTGAATATGTTTTTATTTCAAAGCATCTGACTTTCTTTGTCTCTTGTATTAACATACATTAATAAGAATCGTGTGCGCACAAGTCAAGTCAAGTCATCTATCATTTACATATGGTGCTTTTAACAATATAGATGGTTCCAAAGTGGCTTTACAGTGATAATAGGAAATTAAAGTAACAGAGATTGTTTTGGCTTTACAGCAGCTCTAGAATAAAGTTATTGTCCAGCTAAAGTTAGTTTTGATTGATTCACTTCCATCGCAACGATCATTAGTTATTAACTTAGGGGCCGCTAACACGACACCGCTCTAACAGAAAACTCTTAAGTTCTCTTTACGAAACCTGTGAGAACACTGATGGCGTGCACATGTGTATTAAGAGTTCATTCTATAGGTATGCGTGTTTGAATATATGTGCGCAGGCATGTAGTCCTTCCCTAAAAAAGCAACCCTCAACAAACTACTTGTCTGGCCTTAAAATGTATAATACAGAATTTTTATCGCTTCGGCGTAGCCACGTGAACCGGAATTATCCCGACAACGATTATCTGTACAGAGGTAAAACCAAGAAGGCCTTCACAGGGGAGGGACTAGTTGACCCTTCAGGACTGCATTGTCATCGGGTCCAGGCGCAGGTCCTTCATCAGATCTGGATACGGTCTGGATCCAGCGGACTGCGGTAAAACCTCGGATAAACAGAGAGACTGATATTAGCGTCATCCTTCTTATGATTTAACGAGTACATCAGGATTTAAGGGAAGTGTTCCCGGTTCCGGCTGACCTAATCTATGCAGCCTAACATTGAATTATAGTAATGGATAATGTATTATGTGTATGCTAGGTCAAAGAGATGTGTTTTTAATCTAGCTTTGAACTGACAGAGTGTGTCTGCTTCCCAGACAATGTTAGGAAGTCTGTTCCAGAGTTTTGGTGCTAAATAGGAAAAGGATCTACCGCCAGTCGATTTTGATATTCTAGGTATTATTAACAAGCCAGAATTTTGAGATCGCAATAGACGTGAAGGACTATAATGCGTTAAGAGCGCGCTCAAGTACTGCGGAGCTGAACCATTTAGTGCTTTGTAAGTAATCGGCAATATTTTAAAATGTATACAATATTTAATAAGGAGCCAATGCAGTGTTGACAGAACCGGGCTAATATGGTCATATTTCCTGGTTATAGTAAGAACTCGAGCTGCTGCGTTTTGGACCAGCTGTAGTTTGTTTATTAAGCGTGCAGGGCAACCACCCAGTAGAGCATTACAATAATCTAGCCTTGATGTCATGAACGCATGAACTAATTGTTCTGCATTTGTCATTGAGAGCATATGACGTAATTTACTTGTATTTTTAAGTTGGAAAAATGCGGTTTTACAGATACTATTCACCTGACTTTCAAATGAAAGATTGCTATCAAAGAGCACACCCAGGTTCCTAACCGACGACGAAGACTTAACAGAGCAGCCATCAAGTGTTAGACAGTATTCTGGGTTATTACGTGAGGACGTTTTTTGTCCAATAATTAGATTTTTTTTTTCAGAATTTAGTTGTAGGAAATTACTAGTCATCCAGTTTTTTATATCAGCTATGCATTCCGTTAATTTTGTGGATTGGTAAGTTTCGTTAGGGCGTGAAGAAATATAGAGCTGGGTATCTTCGGCATAACAGTGAAAGCTAATTCCATGTTTCCTAATGATATCTCCTAATGGTAGCATGAACAGAGTGAACAGCAGCGGTCCTAGTACTGAGCCTTGTGGTACGCCATACTGAACTTGTGATCGATAAGACATCTTTTCATTTACTGCTACAAACTGATAACGGTCAGATAAGTATGATTTAAACCATGCTAGTGCAATTCCACTAATGCCAACATAGTTTTCAAGTCTATTTAAAAGAATGTTGTAGTCAATGGTATCAAATGCAGCACTAAGATCAAGTAACACTAATAGAGAGATACAACCGCGATCGGATGATAAAAGTACATCATTTGTGACTCTAATGAGAGCTGTCTCAGTACTATGGTACGGTCTAAATCCTGACTGGAAATCCTCGCAGATATCATTTCTTTCTAAAAAGGAACATAAACTAATTTGTTCCGCATTTGTCAATGAGAAGAGCATATGACGTAATTTTGATTTATTTTAATTTAGAAGATTGTTTAGACGTGCTAATTGAGTCATGTGCGGATGCTGCCGTGGGATTGGCTGCCGGTCCTGATGATGTAGAGCCACACATCCTATCTCTGCTCTTGGCCGAATCACCCATATCTCCATCCTTGCTGCTTTTTGGAGGTCTTTCAGACTTTGAAATGGCTTCTGATGCGTAAGTACACTTCATGTATGTCCTTACTTATCAAATTGTCTGTATCTAATGAAACTCTTTTTATTTCTCACAAACTTAGCAACAGACATGTCCTTAAAAGGAAATGTTCTGAAAAGATGGAGGACCATGAGTTCCTGAAAAGGATGCGTTTCTGGGACTTTAACACCTTGCGGGTCATTATGGAGGAACACGATCCGCTCAGCATGTATGTGGCTCACCCTTCTGCTTCATTATTTCCTGTTGCTTTGGTTCCTTTTTCCATTGGATTGAAATGCATTTAGGTTTTAATTCTGTTCTTCAGGATGATAAAGGAGCTGCAAGGCCGCGGGTGTGTAGTCACCAATATCTCTCCGAACGCTGCTCAACACGGATCTGGGTCCCCGCTTGTACAGGACAGGAGCTTGGACAGCTCTGGTGAAGTCTGGCAGAGGTAGAGTCCCACTCTTCCCATAAACTCTGACCATCATTTCCCATTAGTTCAATCATGAACACGCGTCATCTGAACATGTTTTCTTCATGTTTTCCAGTGCTGCTGCTTCAGTCAGGAAGAGCATGTTAAATAAAGGCCTTTACCAAAAACATCCTGTAAGCCATCCACTGCTGAAAGCCTTTTCCAACTACTTGGAAAAAACTCTGGCAAATGACAATTTCAAACAGGAGGTAATTGAAATAAAAACCTACTTTCATTTACACAGATTCAGGTATTCATCCACAGAATCTGGCCTGACAACTGAAACAAGAAAGCAGCTAAATGTATCACACTAATGCTGTCCGACTGCATATCACAGGTGGAAAATGTGGCCCGCTTCTTGTTCTTTATGGACCCACTGGAACCGAGTCTGGAGTTTGTTCGGCAGCCGGAGCGAGTCTGGGAATATGTGAATGAACTGAAAGAGGCTAAACAGAGCCGACAAACGATTCAGAACTACCTGAAGAGCATCAGAAGGTCATGAACGTATATCATTCATATCACATCCATATAATGCCTTTTAATAAAAAAAATTATTAACTGCTATTTCTTTTTTACTTAGGTTCCTAAAGTGCCACACTGAATTCACAAACCTTTGTCTTGTAGACAAAGTCCTCCATCACGACTGTAAGGCCTTTCTTACTTTTATCGCCGATTTGCAGAGTAAAGTCTCAAATCAAGTGATTAAGGCGACTAGGAAGAGGTTGGCATTTGATTTCATTGCATGTTTGTTCTTAAAGTCCCCTTGTAGTCCAAAAACTTCTTCATGCCTTAAAATATCTTGAATGTAACTCGACACCCTTGCTTCATTTAGTATGCACGGTTCTATGAATATGCAAATGAGTCCCGCCTCCACTCACTCAGCTCAGAGATCCACTGGTTGACGATCACACGTTGATCTGATTGGTTACAAGGTAGTTTGTGACGTCAGAAACACCAGCGATTTCAAACCGTGTTTTTGAGACTGTCTTTGGTTCACTGCAGTTTTAAGGAGAAAATACTCAGCAATGCTGTCGACTTATGAATTTACACATGGTTTGTCTTAAAGCATATTAAAAACAACACATAGACTTATAACATTAAAAGCTTTATTTTCACCACAAGGGGACTTTAAAAATGATATAGCAGCGCTTCGGGTGACCCGAGTTCGAGTTCCAGCTCGTGGTCTTTTGCCTCATGTCTGTCCTGTACTGTCCAATAAAGGCAAAAATGGCCAAAATGTAACTTATATTCACATTATTTTTAACGTATAGCCATTGTAACTCGAGTGTGGCGATGCTTCTGGTCTCATCCGCTTCTAGTTATTTTAGCTGTACAAAAGCTGTCCGTTATGCTGCTTGATCAAGCGGTAACCTTTCCCGTCTCTCTCTTGAATCCAACACTGAAGTGACCACTAGAGACCGGCTGCAGACGAGAGTCAATCCCATAGACCCGCATGTTAAAATCCCTTTAAAAAGCTTTACCGCAGAAAAAAATATGTTTACAGCCTGGTACTAAAAGTGGTTTTGGTCTATATAGCTCATTTTGCCCTTCATGACGACTGTGAGGGGGGTGAATTATTTTATAACTCATCCGTTTAAATTATATCAAGCCTTAAAGTTCTGCATAATTAGGGGCGTGGCCAGTTGAGTGACAGGTGGATTGGCTCTGCTGTCACTACTAGCCGTTTGTCTGCTGTGTGTTAGCGTTACGTCTCCTCAGCTAATCCGCCTCGCTGCCCAGTTTCGTTTATCTGGTTACCAAGATGGCGACGGCCGACTCCGCCCACTTTAGGCTTCAAAAATGCTCTTCAGAAACACTACGGCTGACGTCATGGACCATACGTGCATATTTTTTTTACAGTGTATGTGCTTGATATTGCAAACTGTCATTTGTTATCACGTTATATTATTTGTTATCACAATCATAAACACACTGGTTTGTAGTGTGTATTTACAGTGTTTTGTTATTCTTCCTTTTATTTGCCTATTGAATCCGAAGTGCCCTCACAATCTCAGAAAACTGCTTTCCTGGCAGATACGAGCGTTCTCCTGAGAGGTCACCCACACCTGTCCAGTGCTGCGCTGTATTAGCGGCGGCCAGAACAGACTTCCTGCAAGACATCGGGAAGCTTCCCGGCTCCGGCAACAATCAGACCAAAGCAGAACGCCAGCTTGTGCTGTATTATCTGGAGGCCGTTTTGGTCTTGAAGCACCTCCAGAGGCCTGGAGTCGTACAGCACATGACTGTAAGTGTTTGTCAAGTCAAGTCAGCCTCATTTATATAGAGGTTTACATAATACAGATTGTTCTAAAGCAGCTTTACAGTGATAACAGGAAAATACTGATTCAATGATCCAAACAGCTGTACAGCAGATCTAGAAGAAAACAGTCATTGTTGAGCTGAAGATTGTTCGGTGTTGATTCAGTTCTGTTATAAAAATCATCAATTATTAATTTAGTTTATTTCATCTATAACATACGGTGGCACATTGCTGCCACTTATTATTTTTTCCACACAATTATGTTGTAATAGCTAGATGTTATGTTGTTAAAACTACAACTTTTCTCGTAATAACGAAATGTTATGTCATTAAAACGACATAACGAAATGTTATGTCTTTTTAACTACATATTTTCTTCTTAAAATGACGTTTTCTCGTAAATAAGGACACACTGTATGTTGTATAGTGACGCGTAATATGCCTTTATCCACATTAGATCATTTCTATAGCATATCGTGCCTTTATCACGCTTTCACGTTCGAAAAGCAGAAGCTAATAGCATATGTAAGATACACTGCCTGTATGGTAAGGTAGAAAAGCATCGACATAACATCTTGTTATTACAAGAAAAGATGTTGTTAAAACATATTACAACATAATAACAACATAACAAAAAATAGTATGTGGTAGCAATGCGCCTCAGTAATAAAGCAATTGTGCTGTAAGAACTAACCTTTAGCAAGACCGGTTACAAGTTGAGCAGGCCACAAATTGTTAGAAATTGGCAACATTTGGTTTATGGAATTTTTTTTTTTGGTAGAGTCATATTTTGAAGTTGTTTTTTGCAGGTTGGTGAATGGTTAAGCAGGAAAAGTGGATGTGTTTCTGTAAAGGTGAAGGCTACAGCACGGTTGGAGACGTTTACCCTTTCCGAGGAGGAGGAAATGGTATGATTATGTGAAACAAAATTCTTATAACAGCTTACTTTGGATCTATAAGAACAAGAGGTCAGAGAACATATTTCTTTTCCAGTGGTTTGAAATGTATTTTAGAAATGTTCGCCCTGTAATGGTTGGTCAGAAAATCTCAGACAACCTGGAAGAAATCAACCAGGAGAGATTCTTCATCTCTTCCACAGGAAAACCCATTTATAAGGTCTCCAATGATGTAGAAAAACTTCATCTAAAGTAAGTGCACAACCTTAGGTTGATGAATCAAACCATGCAGTTTTAGGTAAATGTCATACTGAAGTTTACATCTTCCTGTGTTGCAGGTATAAACTCCCCAACGTCACCAATGAAATGGCCAGATGTGCTTCTCAAACGGCAAAAAAACTGAGAGAGATGCAGGAAACTACTGCTTCAAGGTATAATATCGACACTATAATTGTGATGTTTTCATCAAATTTATTAGAGTCGTACAATTCTGAATAAATGTAGATTTTTTTGTTTAAAATAGAGATCATGATTTTCTCGTGATTCTAAACAAAACAAAATAACTTAAGTTTCTGACAAAATGTTAGTTGCTGCAGTCTATTTAAAAATGTATTTAGTTAATTTGAATAAAGAAAATTCTAATCGGTTTAAGTGAATGATTCAATGACTCACTCATGAAGACTTCACTTGTTTTGTACTGGATGAATCAGTGTTTTTGAAGAATCTTGAATGATTGATTCAATGACAAACAGTCTTCTGGTGTAACAATGTCAATCTTTATTTGAAGTGTCATGTTACTTTCTAAAGCTGATTTGAGACTATCATAGACATCAGTGTTTATGTGTGACCATATAAATTACTGTAAGGCAGAAATAATGATACTGTGTTTGAAAAGACTGTTTGTGAAGCTATTTCATACCTACACATGACAACAGCTGTCTCTGAATCAGATCTGAATGTTCGCTGTGATCGTACTTGTCAAAGGTTTAAAAGAGAAACAAATTATTGTCATTTAGGAATAAGATCGCGTGGGTGTTTGAATCGAGATCGCCATCTTTTAACAGTTAATCGTGCAGCTCTATTTGTTATTTCATTAAAGGGATAGTTCACCCCAAAATGAAAATGCTGTCAGTAATTTCTTGCCCTCATGTTGTTCAAACCCTGTAAGACTGTGTATCATCTTCAGAGCACAAATGAAGATATTTTTGATGAAATCTGAGAGCTGTCTCACTCCTCCATAAGCTTCTTGGTAATTGAAACTTGGCGGCCCAGAAAGTTAGTAAAAACATTGTTAAAATAGTCCAAGTGACTACAGTGGCTCAACCATAAGTTTATCAAGCGACGAGAATACTTTTTGTGCGCAACTTTATTCAACTATTAATTGATAGTTTATTAAGTATTCTCTTCGCTTCATAAACGTATGGTTGAGCCACTGTAGTCACTTGGACTATTTTAACAATGTCTTTACTAACTTTTCTGGGCCGGCAAGTTTCAATCCCATAGAAGCCTATGGAGGAGTGATCCAGATCTCAGATTTACTAAAAAAATATCTTCATTTGTGTTCTGAAGATGAACCACAGTCTTATGGGGTTGGAACAACATGAGGGCGAGTCATTACTGACAGAATTTTCATTTTTGGGTGAACTATCCCTTTAAGTCAAATGTGCCAATGTTTCTTGTAGTCAAGTGGTTGAAAGAAGTTGCCTAGATGAGCAGGCCGCCTATGACGTGTTTGTGAAGTCGCATCCTGTGACCGTGGATGGGACAGTTCCGGAAAAATCCCAACGAGTCCATCAGACCGGGATCAATGACCGTCACTGCTACGATCGCTGGCTCAGCGAACAGATGAAGCTTCGCGTGGAGCACGTTCTAGGTGAGCATCCCACTCTGAATCTAGCAGAGAGACAGCTGCACACTGACTAACAGAAGTGTCTTCTCGTGTTTCTGCAGAGCATTTCAGTCTGCGCCAGCCCTCTGAGACAAGGGTCCGATCCAGGATAAAGAAGCAGGGATGGACTGTCAATCTTCCAGATGCTGCACAAATCCTTTCCCAGTGGAAGCCTTCTGTTGCTGTCGAGACTGCCATGGCCTGCAGAACAGTCCGCAGGATGATCAGAAAGCAGCGCTGGAAGGGATTGGAGTTAATGGAGACGGGGGTTTTCACCACCAGGCCTTTTGCTAGTGGAGAAGTTGTGTGTGACTATCACAGCAGGCTTATCTCAAGGGAAGAGGGGCTGGACATTCACAACAGCCACGAAGTACAAGCTGGACACTTGTTTTTCTTTACAAGTGAAACTGGACAGGCTATGTGTTTTGATGCACACGATGAGCACTGCGAGTGCCATCCCAACAACACAGCATTAGGCAGGCACATCACGCATTCCTCCAAACGGGCCAACGTCAGGCCGAGACTGTACTGCACGGAGGACAGCCAGGTCCTGCTGTTCATCGCCTGTCGGGACTTAAAGGAAAACGAACAATTGAGGTACGACTACGGATCAAACAAGAAGTCTTTCGCTGGGGAAGATCTGGACTTGTTATGGTTCTAAATCTGCAGATTTATCTGAGAAATATCTTGTGGATTGTGTTTTGATTTTAATACCCCCTACAGTTGAGTGCTTCTTTGGATAAGATTAATATTTTACTTTATTTTCCTTTCATGTTGTCTTTTTCTTATTTAAATTTGTTCAACTCTAAATATGGTATTCCAACAATAAGTACTTAGTTGATTCCTCATCTTGTTTCCTGTGTTCATTTTTCATTGTTCATTATTTGCCAGTGCTTCTGAACATTTTCAGGACAATATTTTTTTAGGAAAATATCCATCTGAGTCCTACAGCATCAAGCAAATAGAAATCTCTTTCAGCGCAAGCTCCACATAATGTCATTGACAGTGTTTACTTGTATAAGGGTGCATTAGTGTCCACCTTTTCCAGCAGCGTATTTTCCAGAAGTTTTTTCCCATTCATTTCTGCCATAGGGATTCACATTAAAAACTTTGATTTGAATCAAAAGTGTTTGAGAAAAACACAAAAGCACAAGACTGAAAAAAGAGATGACAAATCTATCTATCTAGAAGAACCGTCCTTCGGATGAGACGTTAAAAATCCCACACAAATTTGCTAAATTTGCCCCTTGGCCTCTGTCCATCATGGCCTCCTAATCATCCCCATAAACTGATTGGCTTCATCACTGTCTCCTCTCCACCAGTAAACTGGTGTGTGGTGGGCGTACTGGAGCAATATGGCTGCCATCGCATCATCAGGTGATGCTGCACACTGGTGGTGGTTGAGGAGATTCCCCCCCTTCAATGTAAAGTGCTTTGAGGTCCCAGAAAAAGCGCTATATAAATGTAACAAATCTATCAAAATGTATTTATGACAATTATCATTTGGTCAGTTATTTTATTGAAACCACGCTAAACAATTTTACCTCTACCAAAGTTTAGACCAAGTAGAAAACACTGCAGAGAAGAACATGCTTCAAATTGATAAGACTTGATGTATAGAAAACATTTTTATTGTTTTGCGTTGTTGAGCACAAGAAACTCACACAATTGTTTCACTGGTGTGGGAAAAATACACTTCCCCTTTAAAGCTACATTCATTATTGTTGAAATTCATTATTTCAGAACAGCCGGAATAAGTTTGAAACATTTCAAAACTTATTTCAAAAACTAAAAAAAAAAAACTTGTAAGGTATTTTAATATAATAAATTATATTTCAATTTGAATTAAAGCTACATTTAGATATAATTGGATTTGTTATTCAATTTAACAGATTAAAATGTCATGGGAAAACACTGCACTTAAATGGCATATTTCCTGTAAATGGCCCGTGCTTGAATTTTGTGCATTAATTAAATTATCAAAAAGTGACATTGTTAGAGGTTTAGGAAGACTTGTAATATGTTTTATAGAATAATTAAATATTACTTTGCCGTTTTTGTCTGTTCTCGAAGAATAGGGGCTGCATGATTAATCGGAATGAAACCGTACGCGATTTGGCAAAGGCTGCGATTACTTTATGTGCAGCTTGTCAGTGCAGTGCGGCTGATCACACACACACCAAATATCCCTCTGAACACCAGAGGGCGTCTCACACACACTCCATCTGAGCACCAGAGGGCGTCTCACACACACGCCATCTGAGCTCCAGAGGGCGTCTCACACACACTCCATCTGAGCACCAGAGGGCGTCTCACACACACTCTATCTGAGCACCAGAGGGCGTCTCACACACACGCCATCTGAACACCAGAGGGCGTCTCACACACACTCCATCTGAGCACCAGAGGGCGTCTCACACACACGCCATCTGAGCTCCAGAGGGCGTCTCACACACACTCCATCTGAGCACCAGAGGGCGTTTCACACACACTCCATCTGAGCACCAGAGGGCGTCTCAGCCAAATATGCCCCGCTGCTGAAGAACGATAACGATAATCGATAACGATAATCATTCCAGGAAATCCCTATCGCTGAATAAACAGAAGATTGAAACGCTTTGATTGATTAAACATGACTAAATAAATACGCGACTGTCTTATTCTCTGTAAGAATCATCTCACAGAAGGAGGAGCTCAACTGTCGTTATGAAGTGAGTAAAAGCATGTTATTAATTGTTGTCTTTTGTTGGACAAGAGCTTATGAACAAATGCTTCTCATGTTTGGAAAGATGTTTGTCGTGTGTTGCGTTATGAGTGATTCAAACTCACAGAGCTTTCAGATGGTAAACTGTTTATCACAGAGCCGTACAGCAATGACAAGCTGCGCATAAAAAAAAAAGAGCAGCCTTTGCGGTTTCATAATCGCAATAAGCCAAATTGGTTTAAGCATGATTTCATGTTCATTGCGATTAATCGTGCAGCCCTATGAAGAATGAAGCCTCTCACACGGTGGTGTAGCGAGAGACGCCCGGACAGGAGCGGAACGGAGACGGGACGCTGGGAAAGGGGCTCAGGAACATGGGGGAATGAGGAGGAGTGGTGCTCATGGGGATCTGCCTCCTCTGACGGCGAGCCGCGTAACGGAAGTTCAGTGGAGGTTTGACGGCGCGAACAGAACCGCGGAGTTCCTCAGAGGACTCGTCAGACTCGCTGGATTCACTGGAAGAGGCGGGGAGCACGGCGTCTGGTGCTGGTCCTGCTGGGAGGGCCTGATACACCGGCTCGACTAGCCGAGGCGTTTCTGCTCCAACATCTTGGAATGTGGGCTCAGAGATATGAGGGATATTGTGGGTTGTTGGAGTTTTGGAAAGTGTGGTGGACTTTTCCTCTTGCTGTGTGGGAGTGACAACATGCACCTGTGGGTCAGTGGCAACAACACGTGAA
Organism: Meda fulgida; assembly: GCA_030578275.1. Classification (NCBI taxonomy): domain Eukaryota; kingdom Metazoa; phylum Chordata; class Actinopteri; order Cypriniformes; family Leuciscidae; genus Meda; species Meda fulgida. Next base: position 21,560,727 of record CM060637.1, read on the forward strand.
ATACTTAATTTATTACACTTATCATTCTGCAGTTTCTTTCAGAATATAATGCAGTGAGATAAAATTACCATATACCACAAAATAATGGCAAGAAAATTATTTACTGTACAACATATGAGTTGTCCTTGCTGACTGCACGCAGAAAACATGCAGCACACGCAGTGTAGTCTGATTACGAAACAAACGACTCTTCATTAAATCACACTTGGATTAGTCTAATGAATCTTACACTGATATAGTCAAGAGTGTGGCTCCACTTGATATTATTATATTATATTTCTGTCTGTTTTTCAACATCTTCTTTTTCTAATGATTTCAACAAAGTTAACTAAATCACGTCTCAGGAAAACATTGGAAATGTCACACTTCCTGCTTTTAAAGTCGTGCTTTTTAAGTATTTCTTCCAATCTATAAGATTAAACAACTGGAAAATAAGAGATTATATTGCCTTCAAGCCCCCCTGCAAAATTCACACAATGTTCCTGTCAAACAAACTTGGAAAATGGGGGTCATTTAATATTTCCTTCAGGTTTTTTAGGCAAAGACAGGACAATTGTTTAGGGTTTTTAGGGTTGGTGCAACAAAGTTGTTAATTAGGAGCACGGGATGAGCATTTGGTGTGTAACTGATGCTTTATCTGCACTTGTTGTTCTTGTGCAGACACTACAAAGTTATTTTATGATCAGCACTTTTACAACACCATGATTTCCAAGTTTCTTACTGAAGATTGTCGTGGTTGTAATCTTTCCAACAAGATAAGGCAAGGAGAAAGATGGGCAAAAGGAAAAAATTAAACAGTCTATTTTTGTCTTTCTGCTTTTACAAAATAAAGCAAGAAGTGCAATGGGAGATTCAGATCAACTCTGGGTTTGGCTCGGTTTCCTTCTGTTACGTTGAGGTGTTGATTTACCTCAGTCATCTGGCTTTTAGAGCTGGAAAGTAAAAAGCCTGACAAACAAATATGGATATTTAGGGTACCTGTGGGTGAAATATTTCACAGGACACCTTCACATCTTGCTGGCCGTGGTCAGGGCCAAGAACCTCCCCGACACAGAACCCAACAGGCTGAAATGAAAAACACACAGACACAATAACCACGCTATAATGGCAGAGAGAAACCAGACTGTTTGGAAAAATAGGGAACACCTCATCAAATAAAACCTTTTATGGTGTGAGAAAACAACAGAAAATATGAATAGTGGTGGATGTTAGGTCCATCAGATGGGATCCAGCTCAAGAACATGGACGTAAAGGACGCTGGCAGGAACTCACCTCTTTACCGCCGTGTCCTGGCTCACACTGGACCTCTGGGAATGGAGTGAGAGAGCACTCCTGAACGGTGTACTCCACAAAACTAGCGGAAACAGGGGAGCTCTGAGAAACACGGAATAAAAAGATTAATTTAATCTGGCCAGGGAAGTGTCACTGTATTAAAGGAATTCTGTCATCACATACGCACTGCATTTTTTCACTGGATTTCAGGTGGTTTCAGAAGACTGCAATACAACACAAGTGGTCTAAAGGAATTTCATGGTGCTTTTCTGTCCTTTTTAGAGCTTGACAGTGTCAGTACCCATTCACAACTATTGCATTTCCAGGACGAACTAAGCCTTTGAGGATAGAAATGTGTATTCAAGAGTTGACACTTGCAAATGATAAGATAAAGTAGTATGCGTATTTGGCGTGCTGTCCGAGGAAAGGGCTCTAAAGGGTACTTTGGCCCGAAGCCAGAGAACTCCCCCGTATTTCTAGTCAGGAAAATAACCAGGCGAGTGTGAGGTAGTGGAGGGATGCTGAAAACTGCTTAAGGATCATAGGTGAGTCGACTGCGTGGATATAGGCCTCCACTCATGCTGATCGGGTAGACATGCTGATTGGGTAGACATGCTGATTACTGATTGTTGACAGCTGGTTGGAATGACGTGACGGTTGGTCAAGGGCGTAGGTTTAGGGGGGACGCTAGGTACTAGTCCCAATCAATATTTTGGGATGACAAATTTGTTCCCACCAATATTTAGCAAGCTCCTTTGAACTGCTATTTTGATATTTGCGCTGCATTTGGATCTTTGCGCTGCATTTGGATCTTTGCGCTGCTATTTGGATCGATTCCAACGGCCAGGACGACGACAGCACAAGATACGCCGTAATTTTATTGGCGGCGGGATATCTGACAGGCAGGCTACACGCGCAGGCCGGGACTACTTTTTGTGCTGGTACTCACTGGCAGCGAGCGGGTGGTGTGTGCGTGTGTGTGCGCGTGGCGACGCCGACGGTAAGTTACCAGGGCTTTCTCTCTGCCTGCCATATACAAAGGCCAGAGTAAAACATTTTAATATTCTGTTTTTTTGCCCCTTTTTGTACTTTGTAGATCAGCTATGTCACCCAAGAAGAAGAAAGGGGACATACGAAGCTTTTTCATAAAGCAGAGTGTAAGTAGGCAAAAATAACTAGCAGTAGTAGTGACTGACCAGGCTTTCAAATGCAGATTCTACTGTGGAAAATAGTATTAACTGGTGATCCTGGTTACCCAGGATAATGTTACAGTTAAACCTAGCTTCTGGTGTCCCCACCAAAGCTGAGACAAAACCTACGCCCATGGGATAGATCATTTGAACGTGTTCCTCCCGAACTTTGTTAATAAAACATCATATAAAACAAAAATTGTATGGCCTCATAGTACATCCTAAAATATACAATGATACAGACTTGCAATGAGACCATAATTTTCACAAACTGATGAATGTTAATATGTGAATAAAAGCCTAATTTAAATCTTTTAATCACCCTCATAGCAACATTGTGACGGCCCATATCCGGCCCACATCTGGCACACGTGGAAAGATGATCTGGCCCAGATCATCGCCCTCTGGTGACCGCTCCTGTTTGCCAGATCTGGGCCACAAGCAGATCATAGCAATGCCACATGTAAGCCAAGAGCAAATAAGTAAACCAGAACTGGACCTTATCTGAGCCACAAAATCTGTGAATATTAAATATGGAGTCATCTCAGCCTTAATAACGCCTGTTAACAAGCAGAATCACTGAAGGAAAGAAGAGAACAGAAAAAGAGACGAGCAGAAACACAAGAACTACAACTGACTTCAGACACAGCCTTAGATGAAATCCACTGAAGAGAAAAGAAGACATTACATCTGTGAAGATCTCAGCAGAGGAGGATTAAACAACTCCACAAACAGCATTATCAGCTTCACTTATTACTAACCAGACTGACTTTATTTCAGTCATACGTCTACAAAAGTTTTTTATTTAACTCTGTGTCTCATTTGAAGTCACCATAACAGTGATTAGTGTTTCCATTAGTTGTGCTCTTAACTCTTATTATATATATTGTCTTTTATGGCTGCTGTTACAGTGTGTTTGTCAAACACATTTGCTGCAGCAAAGAAAGCTAGAGTAAAAATTTGATCAGGTGATGATGGTTATCTAGTTATGATTTTAAAATCATCATGAAATGAAATAAATCAAAATAACAAATAAAAGCACACTCTGAGAGTGCTCCTCTAGTTATGTGTGATTTATCAATAAAATAGCTTAGAAACTGAAAAGGTCTTGCATATATTGCTTTTTTCGTTTTTTGAACTAAAACCCACAGCTTCGCTATTAGTAGAGACATGCTGCACAGGAAAGGAGTCATTCACTCAGGCAATCACTTTCTCACCAATGCATTCAAATCTGTGCTACTTTATCAGTATCGGATTGAGAACGAACAGAAATCTGTGAAAAATGTAATGACCCATAGACAAAATAACTGAAAATAAGCTGTGATGTCGGAGCAAGAGCGCGTGGGCAGCACTCTGACATGACACCGCAGCTGTGCACAAGGCGACCCGAGTTCAGTTGTCTCGAGGCTTACATTAATCCAACATTAAGTTTGTATAAAATTTCACAGCGTATAACCAGTATTGTCGTGGCAAACCTACTATAAATGAAACCTCAAATGAATAAACTGCAAAATCTAGAAATTACTGATCTGTCGTCCATTGGCACCTGATGGGAGGCTCTGGTGATGGAGTTCACAGTCAGGCTAGCAGGAAGAGTGCTTTGAATGTTGTATTTAAGCAGGGACTTCCTGGCTGTGGCGATGGCTTCAGTACTGTCGACCGGCAGCAGCACAGGACAGTCTGGACACGTCAGACGTAACTTCTCTGGAGGGTCTTGGGGAAGAAAAAGAGAAAGAGTGAGTAGAATAAAAGAAAAATCTGGAATTGTAATTGCATTGCAGTATTTTAGTTAATTTCACAAAAGCAAGAAATATAAACTTTTTCATCAAGAACCGAAAAAAAAATAAATTCAATCATGGCCCTTGCTATTAAACAGAATTTGCACTTGCTATTAAGCAGTATCAATAAAAGCATTTTTTTAATGGCATCCCGGATTATGTTGAAAGATTCATACTGTATGTTTGTTCGGAGCATTGGATTGTAGAATGTTATATAATAGAGGCACAGTGTAATGGAGAGTTTGCAAAGAAACCTTTGTTGATGGAGCAGCCGACTGTATTTGGATCTGACAGAAGCTACATTGCAAACTGCAAGTTAACAATTTCATAATTCTTTGTCTGTAAATGATGGTTTTATATGGATAGTAATATGGATAAAGTATATATCCATAATATTTTGGTAATCAGTGGCTGTTTACTGAAACTCCTTAAAGGAGCTGCCCCTTAAATACTGATCATTTTATACAAAAGCCCAGAATGATGGATCAAAATAAGAATATTTCTGCATAGAAGGGTATATATATATATTCATTGCCTTCAAATTGCACATTGTTTGGTAAGAAAATAATGTTTTGTAAATATTGGATTAATTTATTCTTTAAATTCATCATGGATCTTTTCGTTGATAAGATATAATCAACAAATTGATCAATTATCAAAATAACCTTCTTCAGTTTCACACAAGATAACAAACGTTTCTACTTAAGGTTGAGAGTTCCAGTATGCTGGGTGTCATGAAACTGCACTGAGACAGGCAAGTTAAGGTCCAAACGCAGCTTTTATTATAATATAAAGGGGTAATCCAGAATCGTGGTCGAACAGATAAGCAATAGGTCAAAGTACCGGTAGGCAGTCCAAACACACAAAACATACAAGGCAGGGAACAAGGCAAACAGGAAATCCAAAGACAGGCAAGGAAAAAGGCAAAATACAGAAACCAGGTAAACACTCAGAGATGCAGTGGGACACAAACAAGACTTTGCGGTGAGTGAATGAATATGGTATATAGACAGACTAACAGGATGATGAGACACAGGTGAATGCAATCAGTGAATGAGGTACAGGTGAATGTGATCAGTGATGGTGAGTCCAGGCAGTGAGTTATGGGAAATGTAGTTTGTGAGTAATAGTCTTATCTGGGGTGCCCTCTGGTGGCTCTCAAGGGCACTCAAGCTGGTGACCGTTACGGTGAAGACCCCTCGGGCGGGGTCGGCAGAAGTGACGCGAGGCGCCTCGGGCTCGGCAGAAGTGACGCGAGGCGCCTCGGGCTCGGCAGAAGTGACGCGAGGCGCCTCGGGCTCGGCAGAAGTGACGCGAGGCGCCTCGGGCTCGGCAGACGTGACGCGAGGCGCCTCGGGCTCGGCAGAAGTGACGCGAGGCGCCTCGGGCTCGGCAGAAGTGACGCGAGGCGCCTCGGGCTCGGCAGACGTGACGCGAGGCGCCTCGGGCTCGCAGACCTGACGCGAAGCGCCTCGGGCTCGGCAGACGTGACGCGAAGCGCCTCGGGCTCGGGCATTGCAGGATGCAGGAAGTCCTCTTCCTCCTCTTCCGTCTCCGAGAGGGTGCTGGGCTGGACGGGGCCAGCGGTGAGGGCTCTGGGCTGGACGGCGCCAGCGGTGAGGGCTCTGGGCTGGACGGCGCCAGCGGTGAAGAGGACCTTGGCTCTAGCTGGACGTGGCTGACGTGAGGCTCTGGCTGGGCGTGGCTGACGTGAGGCTCTGGCTGGGCGTGGCTGACGTGGCTCGCAGGCTCGGCGTGGCTGACGTGAAACTCAGGCTGAGGGGATACTGTGGGTTCACGAAGTTCCTCATCTACCACACCCACCGTATACACAGAACCGCTTAACAGAAGGGCAAGTTCAATATAGCTCTCTAATGTCCCGTGAGGCTCATGCAAGGGCATGAATGAACTGAGCGGTTCTGATAGCCCTCCTCAGAAGAAGATCATCAGGCATTCCTCGCTCATAGAGGTGAAAGGTGCCAGCTTGACAAAATCTTCTACGTACTCCTCAATCAAATGATTCCCCTGACGGAGACACAGTATTTGGACTGCTGTGTCCATGGCTGATATCGCTGCTGGATCTGGGTGTGGCGAAGTCTTCTGTCATGAAGCTGCTCTGAGACAGGCAAGTTAAGATCTAAACGCAGCTTTTATTATAATATGAAGGGATAATCCAGAATCGTGGTCAAACGGATAAGCAATAGGTCAAAGTCCCCGTAGGCAGTCCAAACAAACAAAACATACAAGGCAGGGAACAAGGCAAACGGGAAATCCAAAGACAGGCAGGGGGGGAAAAGGCAAAATACAGAAACCAGGTAAACGCTCAGAGATGCAGTGGGACACAAACAAGACTTTGCGGTGAGTGACTGAATGAACATGGTATATATAGACAAACTAACAGGATGATGAGACACAGGTGAATGCAATCAGTGAATGAGGTACAGGTGAATGTGATCAGTGATAAGTGATGGTGAGTCCAGGCAGTGAGTTATGGGAAATGTAGTTTGTGAGTGATAATAGTCTAATCTGGAGTGCCCTCTGGTGGTTCTCAAGGGCACTCCAGCTGGTGACCGTTGCACTGGGAACTCTTGTAAATGTGTGCAGTCAGAAATGGAAATAAATACTTGACCTGGAACGAGTGTGCAGTCATAGCTGTAGAGGTACGAGAAGCCCTCTGGTGTGTGGAGGACTGTGGTGTTACAGTTTCCAGAGATTTGCTACAACACAAGGAATACATTAATTGCACATAAACCAATCTAAACCAATCAGACACATTCTCTTTTCAAGACATAGTAAAACCAGAGATTCTGCAAACCATCTGCACTGAGTTACTTGATAAATTACTTCAAGGTAGAAGTTGGATTAAAGGGGTCATCATATGATGCTTTTTAATGTTTTCCTTTTCCTTAATGTATCTGTTAATGTATACGATCTGCAAAGCTACAAAGCTTATAGTCTCCTACAAAGGGGATTTATTCTGTATAACAAAAACAGACCTGGCTAAAACACCTTGATACAACCCTTCCTTCACATGCTATCTGAATTATCATAAATGCAATAAAGTTCATGTAACATTTTTTTAAATGAGCCCTGATGTACTAAATACACACTCTGAAGCTGAGCTTGAAGAAGTGATGCACAAATACTTCTTGGCAAACTGGACAAGGTGAAGTAAAGTTCTCTCATGTGTCCTCCTCCTGCACTGATTTCAGACATATATTCATATACTGAGAAATCATTTTTGAGTTCTTCTTCTGCATCCCCACCCTCTTCTCTGGATGATGCTGTCACAGTGTCTGGTTGTGTTCCCTTGTCTATCACTAGAGGTCCTCGTTCTCACGGTGTCCTTCACATTTGACTTCAATTCCCAGCATTCTGTCTGTCACTGTCACTCATCAGTTCATTGCACTCAGCTGTTCCCCGTAATCATTGTTCCCAGCTGTTCTGTGTTAGTCTTGTTAGAGATGTGTATATATTCCCTGTCTTTGTTAGTGTCTGTTACGCAGTCCTTGTTTAATGTCCTCACACTTCTGTGCCTTGCGTTTCCTATTTGTGTTCTATGTTTTGGATTGCCCTTGTGGATTTTGAACCTTTGCCTGAACTGGATTATGAGTACGGATTACCCTAATAAAGATACTGCTATTGGATCTTCCTGTTACCCGTGTGTGTAGTTTGACAGAAGGACTCCGTCACACAAAGATCCAGCGGTATGTTTTGCAACATCTCTTCCCCAGCAACCGAGCGGGAGAGAAGGGAGTTGTTTAAGGGGACCCGGTTGGTAAAGTTCCGCGGGACCCGTGGAGGTCGCCGCAGAGGAGGTGAAAGGGATATGTATCACGTCCCGCCTGCCCAGCGCGAGACTGTTCACGTCCCGCCTGCCCAGCGCGAGACAGTTCACGTCCCGCCTGCCCAGCGCGAGACAGTTCACGTCCCGCCTGCCCAGCGCGAGACAGTTCACGTCCCGCCTGCCCAGCGCGAGACAGTTCACGTCCCGCCTGCCCAGCGCGAGACTGTTCACGTCCCGCCTGCCCAGCGCGAGACTGTTCACGTCCCGTCTGCCTTCCTGGACCTGGACTATCTGGAGCGTCTGGCTCGGATCCTGGACATGCCCATGTCTGCCGCCCGATAGACTTTCTGTTTTGCCCTGGTTCCCGGTTAAGCCCTCACCCCTTGTTCCTGTCTCCCTTCACGGACCTGGCCCACCATCCCTCCCCCTGATCCTCCAACGTTCCACCTCCCTCCTGAACTCTTGTGTCGTGTTTGTGTTGTCGTGGAGCGTCTGGTAGCCGCTCCGTAGAGGGGGGGGGTTATGTCACAGTGTCTGGTTGTGTTCCCTTGTCTATCACTAGAGGTCCTCGTTCTCACGGTGTCCTTCACATTTGACTTCAATTCCCAGTATTCTGTCTGTCACTGTCACTCATCAGTTCATTGCACTCAGCTGTTCCCCGTAATCATTGTTCCCAGCTGTTCTGTGTTAGTCTTGTTAGAGATGTGTATATATTCCCTGTCTTTGTTAGTGTCTGTTACGGAGTCCTTGTTTAATGTCCTCACACTTCTGTGCCTTGCGTTTCCTATTTGTGTTCTATGTTTTGGATTGCCCTTGTGGATTTTGAACCTTTGCCTGAACTGGATTATGAGTACGGATTACCCTAATAAAGATACTGCTATTGGATCTTCCTGTTACCCTTGTGTGTAGCGTGACAGATGCATCCTCTCCACGTCCACTCTTTTTGTTTTAGTTTGGCTGGTTGCTGCTTGTCATCTGGAGACGATGTTTGCTGACTTTGGTCTCCTATTTCTAGCAAATTGACGGTGACCATTAGATTATGTTTAACCTCCTCTCTTAAGGTAACAAAACTGTCCTTGACTCTTGGGTCAAGAAATGTGGCTGTGTTCATTATCTGCAGATGCGTGTCCTCATCTCTGTCTGAGATCTCCTCTAATATTGTCTTTAAGTTGATGTTTTAGGTTGCTGTCACTTTTCAACTGTCAAAGAAGAAAAGATCTTCCAACTTAAAGGTAGGACTGCAGAGTGAGGTGTGTGTTTTTCAGATACAGGGCTCAATCAGTCTGAATCCTTAGGTTAGAGGTGCTATTTCTTCCGGTCATCAGCTAGACCTCAACAGGCCACTTGGCTGCTGTGTCCCAGCGCGTGGGCCCATCATGGATCATTCAGTGTTTGGGCAGTTGGAAATCTTTTTATTTCTTCCTCTGCTGTCTCAACATCCTTGGTAAACCGCTGGAGGCAGACACTGTCTTTCTCAACCTCAACAGTACTCCAGACACACAGTCTATATCCAAGCCCTTGTTAACGGTTCGGTGCAGGTTGTGCCCAAAGAAGGGGACTCATGTGAAGCCCTGCTGAAATGCTCTCTGGTTTGCTGAGGCATTATCAGTGGTAATACCAGCCAATTGACATGTCCAGCTTCCTTGTTTCTTGTACTATCTCCTCCCATGCCTACATCAAGCATTCTCTTGAGTGCTCAGAGTTCAGCCCAACACAGCCCAAACAGCAACTCTGCATGTCCCAGGATTCAGATAGAAATCGCACAGTTACTGCAATGAATGTGGAAGCGGCCCTGCTGGACCATAAGTCAGTGGTGCATGAAAAAAGAGTTTCCCTCAAGATTGTTCATGAGTAAATCTTTTGTTCCATTGGGCTGGGATTTCAGTGTGCGTGAAATAATTCCGTGAAGGAAGGGCATACCTGTTATGTAACTTTTCAAGAAGTTGTCTGACCCAGGTTTCTCAACAGTATACATCCACACTCTCCAGCCCAGTTCAGTTAGAATCTTCATTTGAGTTTGCGTCATACTTTCTTTGTTGTTCAAATAAAGCTAGAGTAGGCTGTGAGTGTGTGTTTTTTTTTAACAGATCGATTCTCCTCAGCAAAAATTGGAGGAGAAACTTGAAAACTGCTTTTTCCCATTTTTGAAAGGTCACCATTGACATGTAATACAACAAAGATAGCTAAAGCAAAAAAAAAGCCCCTCTTAAGCCCTCATTATCAGTTGCAGCCAGTAGGTGGGACTGTCAGTCGCCAGGTTTCAGTAAACTCTTATTAATTCAAAGAGATTATAAGGGGATAATAAAGATGTTTAATGAAATTGGTAACACAAGTGTAATGACTGCTTACTTTACAATGTGACCAAGTATAGTTTTAAGGTAAAATGGAAAAATAAATAAATAAAATGCATAAATTGTGAGATATTGAAATTCTTGATGCACATTAAAAAACGTTAAGCCCCCCTTAGCACCTCCAAGACAAAAATCTTGGGGCCGCCACTGTCCACGGTGGAGCCGATGGAGGGAGGAGCCATGGTGGAGCTTTAGTGGAGAGGCCTGACGGAACCAGGTAGACGACTGGCCGAGGTGGAGCAGAAAACCCAGGGTCACACTGAAGCCCTGGGGGGCCACAGTGGAGCTGCAGGCAGGAGTGACTGAGTTGGAGGCATGGGCTTGGCAGACAAGGGTTCTATGCTACCTGAGTTCTCTATTGTTTTCCCCCCTACGGGGTTGTTTTGTTTGTAGTTCTGTGTTATTTTGAGTTTGTACCCGGTTTGCCTGTCATTAAATAATTCCTCTGCAATTGTATCCACGTCTCATGTTCTACCATTCCGTGACACTGGGCTTATTCAGCGACGACTTGGACAACTTGTAGCTGGGCTTATTCAGCGACGACTTGGACAACTTGTAGCTGGGTTTATTCAGCCACGACTTGGACGACTTGGAGCTGGGCTTATTCAGCGACGACTTGGATGACTTGTAGCTGGGCTCAGTCAGCGACAACTTGGAGTTGGGCTTATCCAGCGACAACTTGGATGACTTGAAACTGGATGTGACGCTCAAGCTTGGTTTACGTACCTTAGCCTTAGGAGTGTGGGTGTTGCTCCAATAAATTCCCTCGAACTCCAACTAAAATGTCCTTTGATGGACCCAGTCGCTTACACACTAGTACAGACTCTGCGTTGGGCTCGTCCTTTGGGAAGAAAACTGCCTCTGGTGATCGCTCTGGCTCTTGCTCCGTTGCGGGCATGACTGACAGCTGACTGGGCTCTGGGTCTGAAGTGGGAGTGCTGAAGTCCTCCTCAATGGGGCATATGGTGAAAGGTGAGTCGCATTGCACCAGCACCCACATACTGCAAATCCCCTTTTTTGGCCTTATGAAAACAGATTAAATTAACGCTGTTCCTGAGTATTAAAACCCAAAAAGTTAGCTTGTGCACTGTGCATTTTACGGACACAGCTTCCTGAACCTGGGAGAGTACAACGTCAGCTCTTACACGAAGACCATAGTGAAATTTTCTGCTCAAGTCGTGCTTGGTTCATCTGCCTGATCATCTGCATTTTCAGAATCTGACTCAGGCTTGAAATTATATGGTAAAACCGAGGACATTATTAACTGTTTACAATTTCTTTAGAAGCCTTGGAAGCTGAAGCTTGTGATCATGGTAAGGGGCGTTATATTTCCAACACTCTTGAGATGTTTGGCCAATCACAATGCACTGGGTCAGCTGGCCAATCACAATGCACTGGGTCAGCTGGCCAATCAGAGCACTCTAAGCTTTTTGGAAGGAGGGGCTTTGTAGAAATCTGTGTATCAGACAGACTGGGAATAGAGGTGCTGCAATAATATACAGAATGTGAAATAAATGTGTTTTTTGAGGATTAAAGAATGTTAACCTTTTTATATTCACCCCCCAAAAAAATGAAATAATGAAATTTTAAAATAGCATCATATGACCCCTTTAAGTCATTATTTATCACTATCCTTGAGAGCGTTTCAGTAAAAAAAAATAAGCTGTTGATATCACTTGCCCCCGTCACTTGTTTCTTTTTCAAGATGCAAAGTACAGGTTTTTACAGTGCAATAATAAATTAAGCAACCCCAAAGGTTTTAGCCTGAGATCCAAATATCCATCCATCAAATTGTCAAATTACAGTTTTGCATGCAGCATAAATGAAATCTGCTTGGTTAATCCTAAACCTTTAGAATTTATAAGATGGAATTTTGAACAGAGGTAAACAGCACTTCCACACCATCAACCATATTCTATTCGAACTTTAAACATTCCTTGAGATGTACAGTAGCAGCAAATAATCAAGGAGCTGAAGCCTTACTGTTTCCATGAAAGGTCTTATAGCACATTTTTTCCACGATTTGGGACTGAGGACATGGCACTTAGTCTCAAGGACATCTAAATCAAGATAATAGACCTTTCCAGCAGGACCCTACAGCAAGGGAAAGTGGACCTGTGAAATAAACAGTATCTTGCAAAAATGACAAATACATATATATTATGAATTTGAACCTGCAAAACAATTTGTCATTAATAATTAATTTTATAATATGAATAGATCTACTAATGATGTGGTTGCCTTTACACTGCTAAAAATAACAGCACTTTTTACCAACCTGTTGATGCGCCTGGACATTAGTGATTCTGTTAAGGGCAAATTTGTAGCCTGTTTGTCTGTCCTCATTTATGTACGTGGCGGCCAGTCGGGACAACTTCTCCACAATCTTGTCATCACAGGGAACGTGAACTAAATTTGTCCCCAATACACACAAACTGTTTGCAGCCAAAAAAATCCAAATCAGAGTCAACATCTTTAATTCGTTTTACAGAAAATGTCCTGCAGAAGATAAGCAATTTTATTTCAAATGCAGTCGGTTTATACCATGCGATGAATGTGACTTTGGAATCAGGTTTGATAAACATTAACAAGATGATCAATGTGTGTGACCTGACTGTGATGTAAACAGCATGTGTGCCATAGTCAACGCTAGGCTCAAAATACACCTCAAACCTATTTGAATTGATTCATAATATACACTTATGAAGTGTTAGTAATGTATCACAGAGTGTTAATGAAAATACAAGCAGAATAATCAATTAATAACTAAAATACAAATAAACACTTTACCTCAGGAATGCTCAGTTCTCCTGTCTACAGCAGAGTTTAGTTCCAGCCCTGCAAGCAACACAAAAACTTACATTTTCATGTGAAAATAAAGAGCTTGATTGGTTGATTCAGGTGTGTTTGTTTAGAGACAGATATAACTTTTTGTCTCTATTTTCTCATGTAGTCGTCATTTTACCACACGATGGCGCTGGAATCGCAATGGCGCCAGCAAAATGTTATCAACAGATGATGTAGAAACTGTAGATTCCCAGATGGATCCAATATTGCGCATCAACTACCTCATAAAAGAAAGCAGGCTGTGGTTAAATGTCGTCATCAAGATTTCAACACAAAAGTATTATGGAACATCATTGATGGCATCACATGGTAATACCTTGGTACTTTGATATTATTATTATTATTATTATTATTATTATTATTATTATTATCATCATCATCATTATCATAGGCCTATCCATGCCCCATTTAGCATAATATACGTTTTATTTTAGTTTAACATAAAAGGGAGACTGGGGAAACTTCAGAGATTAAAATAAAACAATGTTTTGTCTTTTATTAATTGTCAATGAATTAATCTCAATTTAACGTGATTCATGAAGCTCCCATAAACAATGTGGGAAACAGTTAAAAGTCCCCCTGTGGTGAAAATCAAGCTTTTAATGTTGTTTATATGTCTACGTGCATGTTTTTATTATGCTTAGTTTCAGAAAAACCATGTGCAAATGCATAAGTTAACAGTAACACCATTGCTGAAATGTTCTCCTTAAATCTGGAGTGAACCAAAGACAGTCTCAAAAACACGATTTGAAATCGCTGGTGTTTCTGACGTCACAAACTACCTTGTAACAAAGGAAGCAATTACGTGATAAAATTAAAGGTAATTTATTCGGGCATTGTTTACGTGTTATTTTCTGCGAGAATTGATTATCTTATTTGTCGTATAGCTGCGTTGCTTTGTGCAAAAGACATTGAACGTCTTTCACAAACCATATGCGCCGGCATTTTTCAGACACTTTATGTTTTCACCCTTAAGGGTTTAAATTCGTTTATAGACCTAAATACAAAATAACAGACTACAGATGCGTTGAGTTCGGATTCGCGAGAGGGAGTGTCCGAGCGCGCGCACCTCTCCAACACACACACACACACACACACACACACACACACACACACACACACACACACACACACACACACACACACACACACACACACCGCAGTCAACACGAGCCTCACGCGCATCCAGTAGCCTTCATTGAACCGCACAACGATTCACACACATTTGCGCGAATGTCCGCTGTGAATATGATGTTTATGAGGAAGGTCTGCTTCTTTCTGCTCTGTTGTGTTTTTGAGGCGAGCGTTGCGCGCAGGGCTGAAGAAGCGGAGACTTTGGAGAAGATTGAGAGCGCGCGTTGCGTCTCGCGCTGCCTCACGCTTCACATCACGCAGATCACAGCGTCATTCAAACACCTGCAGGTAAGCAAGATCGACTGTCAATATTTCTCGCTGTGAGTTAGTTAGAAAGTACATCTTTGTATAGCCTTCAAGAAAAATCTTTGTTGAAACTTACATAGTCACAATAGGAACTTGCTGGTTCTTGACCATAACGAAATACATAAATAGGTACTATTAAATGTTAAAATGTCCATCTTCCCACAAACAACATACCCAAAAGTGCAAACACGTAAAATGTAATATACAAAATATAAAATAATTGTTTTGGTCAACAGAAATTGTAGGCCAGTGTGATTTGTTTCTGTCCGCTTGTTGACAAATGCAGTTGCAAAAATAGATGAATATTGATATTAGGTAATATTAATACTGTTTTAAACGAAGTGTTTGAATAACTAGGTGCTTGATAGATAACAACCAACATAGATAACTACTCCATAAATATCAATTTATAGAATAGATATTTTGTTTCAAAAACTCCCCTAAGCATGTGACAACTAGCCCCAGTCTGCCCTACCCCTTTACTTTCAAATGCCGAGGTGGGATCTTTTCTGAGCATATGCACTTGGTTTAGTGGATGGGAAACACATTGCTTCGTGTGTGTGTGTGTGCGTGTGTGTGTGTGTGTGTGTGTGTGTGTGTGTGTGTGTGTGTGTGTGTGTGTGTGAAGTGTTTATTGGCTGTTTTCACCTGTTTTCTCCATGAGCTTATTCCCTAACTGACTGGAGATCAGCTTTAGTGCAGTTGTAGTTAATTATGTGGTATTTAGAGTGAGAATCCTGAAAGCATATGTTCTGACGGGCCACCATGCAGCAGGACTCTCCTCTCTGCCTTTCTGTTCTGTTTGTTGTGCATCTCTTTAACTGAAATCAGCTAATGTTTGTGGCAACTCAGTGAACCGATTGTCTCAACCCAACCATAATTAAATCATAATTAGAGGCACATTATGAAAAACTATCCACTTTAGTAGTTTCAGACATTAAACTTTGTCTCTGATCTACTTCTAATGTAATTTTCTCCAGTTCCTCTGTAAATCTTGATTTGACTTATGACTATGATTTCATCATAGAATTGCATCTGGATACCAGAGACCCTTTTTGTCGCATACTTTTTTTGCATTTGCATGTTGGGTCTAAACAGCTAAATATATTACTTTAGAATGAATTACTAATTACTTTATTTTTAGGATCAGTTGAGACTTTTTCTAGATGTGGATTTAAACATGCAATATTAAAAGGGCAGGGAGAGTGCAGTCTTATTGGTAGTTGGGAAATATATTTCATAAACGAACACGCAAGGGGAAGGAGATTTGTAGAACATGTGTGAGTTCTGTGGTGCAGATGCCATGATGCACAGTCTTCCCTGTAGTCAATAACTGTATCCCTTAAAACTCATCTTTGATCACCAAAATGACATATTTAAATATTTTTCCTGTAAAAAAAAACCCATACCTTAAAATATCTTGAATGTGACTCGACACCCTTGCCTCATTGCCTCTGTTCTATGAATATGCAAATGAGCCCTGCCTCCGCTCACTCACACAGCTCAGAGATCCACACGTTGATCTGATTGGTTACAAGGTAGTTTATGACGTCAGAAACACCAGCGATTTCACAAGTTCACACTTAAGAATGATCAGAGAGTAAATGGTTATGCGTATTTGCGGGGGGAAGGCTCCGAGCTCGGAAATTGGGCCTGAACCCAGAGTACTCGAACCCAAGGTAGATGCCAATAAAGACCTTTATTTTAGAGGTCTGCTCATTATTACCCATAATGCAACATGTTTTAGAACGAGACCACTGACACTCATATATGATGCAGTGTTGGGTCACAGTTGCCTAATTCTGGGAGATAACACGAGGGCCTGCCCTGTAAAGGACTCGCTAACACATTCTTCTGCGATCTTTGGTAGGAAGGCTTCTGAAAAATCATAACGGCCTCATAAATTACTCTTATAATTGCTGTAATTAAATAAGGATGAGATTCACTTGCAGACTACAATTCTTCTCAGAGAGTTTCTTCGTGCTAAAACAGAATTCCAGCCATAATTTGTGTTTGTGAGACGGGACATTGTGCAGGTTTCATGTTACTGCTCAAAGCATAGCTGGGGGTTTCCTCCCATTTTTCCTCAGCCCATTTAAAACTCAAAAAACCAAATCCAGCTCAGCGTCTTTACACGCACCAGAAAAGGAATGTTTGATAAGTCATCATTAATGTGTGTGTCTCTCTCTCTCTCTCTCTCTCTCTCATCCTTTGTGGCTGCAGGTGGACAACTTACAACGTCTCGAGACAATGGTGTTTGTTGTGTTAATGGCGCTCATATCCAGTGTCAGCACAAATTGTTAGATTGTGGTAAAAATGTAAGTTATCGCACATGACAGGTGTAGAGTGACGGACATCAAACAAATGCAGGCAGAGTTTTCATTTAGGTAGAATTACACTCCTCCTTTGTTCTTCTGCGCTTAAAGAGGTGTTCACACGGTCGCGGGACGTGTCCCAGTCCAAGGACTGATTAGCATGGGTCATTACATGGGTCAGAAACTGCATGTAGAACCTCAGTAGTCCAGTCACCTTCATTTATACAGCGCTTTTCACAATACAGATGGTTTCAAAGCAGCTTTACAGAGATTACAGGAAAATAAAGTACATTTGGATTACAGTTTTAACACAAACAAACAAATAAACTTAATGTGAAGCATATTTCATATAAGTGAATTCCATCTCAATTTCCCTAGTGGAAACCAGATGTACTAAATGTATTAAAATGCATTTATTATAATACTACAAATACATTTACATATTTATGTACTTACAAATACCCTACAATTGTACTGTTGGTATACTATACTGATGTACTTAAAGTCTGCTTAATTGGAACAAGTAATTTTATGCTTAATGCACTTTAGTAATCTGGCAATAGTGTTGAGGTCCAACTAAAGATAGCCTACTGAAGTATATTTGATTGTGCTAAAGTGGAAATGCAAGTATACTTTAGACACACTTTAATTATCTTGCATTTAAAGACTGATATTATACACAGATCATACTATCATAACTAATATTGATATGAAAACACATTTTAGGCTTCATTTTAAGAAATGTGCATTGTGCAATAAAGTACTACAAATAAATTTGAATTATAATATTTATATCAGTAAGTCTCAAACAATATGTCAGTAAATATGTTTGTAGTATACTTAAATGCATTTTAAATACATTTTGGTATAGTTTTTTTTCCACAAAAATAAATAATTGTTTTCAGATTTATGCTGATTCTAATCAATTTTAATAAATGCATTTTTAAAATATGATTATTTAAAGAAAATCAAATAAGCAAGAGTTAATAAAGCATTCCATGATTTTGAGTGTAGAAATTTGATTTATGCTTGACTGAAAAATATGCAATTTACAATTTATTAGTTTATTTATTTATGGAAATTTGATATTCAATTCAAATACATCAATCTTAAATTTAGGCCTAAAAAATAGTTTTTAATGTGTGTTTTAGCTTCGACGGTCATGCAGCTTTGTATTCTGATTTTTTTAACTAAATATAAATAGTAAATATTTCATTATAGCAGATGCTTCATCAGTGACCGATTTATTTGAGGAGGCGCTTAAAAACATCACTTTGTGATGTCGCAGAATAGTTTTAGTGAAGGGAATGAAAAATCATTTAAAATTCAATACTCCCCCTAAATGATGAAAAACTTTTCAATTTATAATAAATAAAATATTTAAACAATGTGGGTCATAAATGTCAAGGTGACCGTTCTGAGATGTTAAGATCTCATTAAAACGTTAGGCATATTAATATTATTATTATTTCTTTAATGTCAATTTTTAAGAAATAATATTTTAAGACATTAATAATAAAAGCAAAATTGCCCAACAAAGCCCAGTAATAAAAGCAAAATGAATTAAAAAACATCAAATAATATGAACTTTTTATGACACACAAGGTTAGCTTAAGTTACATCTTACGTGGTACACACACACACACACACACACACACACACACACACACACACACACACACACACACACACACACACACAAAATGATATTTGTGTAAAAAATGTTTAAAATGAATAATGATTAAGTATTTTAAGAAAGCCCATCTTTGCCTTTACACATACCTACACATCTTTTGTTGAAAGCCTGAAAAACCAAAGCCAGCGTGATCCGTTACCAGCATAACCCCTTAAAAGTTACTTGTCTTCTATTAATTACTAACATGATTAACTGATCTCTGATTGCTGCTATCTCTCTGGTATTCAGGAAAACGTGTCTTGGCAATACAGTTTTGAGTAACCTTCGCTCTATATCAAACCTACATTATATATAAGTTAGTAGAAAAAGTTGTCTTCGCTCAGTAAATCTCATTTGGGAAAAAATAACCTGTATGAACCTTTTCAATCAGGTTTCCAGACGGAAGTTAGCGTCGTCCTCCTCCTTTCGTCTGACTCTGGTGCCTCCGTCTCTTCATCTCTTCATCTCTCAGACCAGAGTGCAGTCTTCTGCCCTCCTCACTCGCTGCTCTGCTGTTGAGTTACTGGTGCTGGCCGTCAGTGGATAACATATTTCTGTGCTCAGCATCAACAAACACAAATCTCTATCTGTTGCTGTTTCACAAGGTGTACATCAAGGGTCGGTTCTTGGACCACTTTTTTTCTCATCGATATATGGTTATATCATTCGATGTCATGAGGCCTTTTCACACCAAGACCACTTTTTCAGGGAGAAAATTTGGTGCGATAAATATTTTAATTTAAATAATATTTAATTTTGATGTGTTTATTCAGACCAACACTAACATTCTTCCAGAGAGGTGTTCTAATCTCTTTTCCATTGCTCTGCCAATAAAGCTGGCCAGCCAGTAAGATTCACACATTTGGTCACATGCTCAGAGCTGCTGCTGTTACTGTACAGTCAAACTACGGCCTGGTGGTTCACAGTCAGATGTTTTTTGCTAAGCTACAGAGAATAGCAGAAGAAGAATCCCGAACCGGCTTTCTTGTCTCTGTACTCTTGTATTTGTTGTTGTGTGATAACAACATTAAAGAATACATACTTTCTTCTCCGCGAAACAGAAACAGAAAGTTGTGCATTATTGCTTTTTGTACCGTAGTAACTAGGGTATCTATTTTTTCTGCTTTTCCATAAGCGCCATCTTCTGTCAGCGAATGAATTTACATGTGCCTGTCAGCCATTTTTTACGTATGGGTCTGAACAGAAATTCGGACCACATTTTCATGCCGAACATTCATCTTGGTGTGAACAGGCCTTTCGTTTTCATAGTTATGCTGATGCAGAAAAATCGACATACTTCACAGTCTAAAGTTATTTTTCTCCTGCTGCCATTCCTGTTTGCCTCCGAGATCTTAAAATGTGGATGGCAGTGTAACTCTTTACAACGGACTGAATTTTTTTTCAAAATATTCTGTCGTTGCCGTTGGCAGTGTTGGTGTACTGGTTAGACCCACACCCATTCTACAAAACTGTTTTTAAGCTTATATCATCCAGGTTGCTAAATCTTGTTTTTTTCCCACCTCTGTAATATTGCCCGTTTATGTTCTTCAATTCAGTCTAGAGTTGTTGAACCAGTAATTAATGGTTTCATAACTTCTGACTTAGATTACTGTAAATCGCTGTTTGTACGTTTAGTTCAAAACTCTTCAAATGAATTGCTTCAAAGTTTTGATGAGTCCATCTAGATCTTTAAAGCAGTGGAAATCAAGCTTTTAATGTTGTTTATATGTCTATCTGGTGTTTTTAATATGCTTTAAGACAAACCTTGTGTAAATGTATAAGTCAACACCATGATTGACCTGACCTGATCAAAGATAAGTTTAACTGATAAAAGTATTTACTACAGGGGGACTTTAAGACTGAATTTAAATACTCATCTTTATTTTTCTTGATTCTTGTTAAAACTTTGGCTTTGTATTTATATTTTTTTTTTGTGTGTGTTTCCTGAATGCTCATGCTTGAAAGTACTTTATATGTTGATCTTTGAATTTTTTAATGGCAGCGGCTATTTGCATTAAGTGAAAATAGCGATATATTCTATTTACGCTATGTAAAATAGCCGTATTTTCTTTGCAAAAAGTGTAAAGAGTTGTTATATACTATTTGCACCTCAGAATTTTAGTACATTATAAAACAGTATGCAATAATAACATTGAGTGTAAATTATTATATAAATGCCACCTTATTACGACAATAAAGCCCTCCATATACCTATCCCTAACCCTACCCGATTAACACTTTATTATTAATAAACCGTTAGGCACTTAACTTCCACTTTTCACATATTTTCTTCATATTTATTGAAAATAAATGCCTTTCCAATCTGATATGTGATGGGAAAATGGAGTTCGGCAAAAGGCGGATTCAAACTCGCGTCAGAAGTGTCTTGCCTACTCCCTACGCCACTGCAGATTACACGTCAGGAGTTTGTTGTACTTTTGTCTAGCTCAACATTGGTGGGCGGAGTTAGAGTAAATAGCTTCTGCAATAGGCATGCTATTTGCAGTTGGTGTAAACAGACACTCCGTTTTTGGCATATGCTTTGTAAAGTGTCCTTGGGTTCTTGAATAGAGCAATATAAATATTAGTGATATTATTAATAGTGATGCCCGCCAAGCAATGCATCACTGTGTTATTATCTCTCATGTTTATTCTTCTTCTTCCACTTTCACACAAATTTGGGCATCTAACTTGTCATACACCCATGAATTAGGTAATCGTCCAGCTTATTGAGGACATTGTGAAAAATTGGGTGAAATGTCCCATAGACTTAACATTGAGAAGGAATTAGTGAGATGATATCTCTGCATTAGAATGTCACAGAAACTTGTGGTGGGCTCCTTTGTCTCGGCCTTGCAAGCAGAAGGTGACAAAACCTTATTCATCCTCTACAAACCTATTTATCAATTACTCGGATAACTCTCTCATGTACATTGTCAGGTTGCACTAAACAAATGTCTCCAGCCTGATACTCTGCATTGCATTCTTTAAGTGTGTACATTGTGTTTCTCATTTGTGTTCTTGTATGGCTTTACTAAAATAACTAATTTCAATTATTATGAGCATAGTGATGTGTTACGGTCAAAACCACAAGAGCTTCTGGTAATTTGTGTTAAAATATAAAGGCTGGTTAGTCACAGTCACTATAAAAATCCAGTAGAACAACTTAATTGAAAAGCTGTTTACAGGAAGAGACCACACCACAGAGAGCTGTGCTAATCTGTTTCTCTTTAGCTCTTTATTTGAAACAATACTGAAAAGGGAGGCTTTTAAAAAACGGGCAAGAATTGGTGAGGCTATAAAGGCGGTTCAGGGAAATGTCGTCAGGTTGGTAGACACACTCTCTCACAATAGGGCATGTGGTGAAGACTGAGGTCCGAGCAAACATCACGTGATTGTGAGACACTGAACAATGTTAAGCTTTGTAGAAATAAGAAATGGGTTTATGGCATGGAACATATAGTTATTTTCCGCAGCACTAAAATGGAAGCAATGTGGCATAATTCTCTGGTGGCTTTGATGGTGGTCTGTGGTGGGATCATGAAAGAAAGGTATGGAAACTCATATGAGCTGAACGACAATTTAAACTGCCCAAGAATGACAGGAATGAATGAGAGGAAGTTATAATGCCAATGACTGATAAAAAAACAAACAAATTGAAATACTTTTATGTTGTGGTTGATTTTAATATGGTTTGTATTTTGTCTCAAGTATCTTGTTTCAGAAATATGTACAAATTGTTGTCCCTTTACTTAGATATCTTTATTAAACTATCATATACCATTAAAGTAACAGAGAATGAAAAGTAGCCTGCCCTACACAAGTACTGGTATGAATATTAGACACCATAGCAGTATGGACTAGACTATGCTCATCTTTAAAATGTCTTGTTACACCACTGTATAAAAAACATTGATGTTGTCTTGATGATATTTTTTATTTGCAATGAAGGGATTGATTGCCTTTCAAAAATGTTGTAATTTACTGAGATTTTAAAAACATTGACGGATAATTAACAAAATGTCCCGTTATTAAAGGGATAGTTCACCCAAAAATGAAAATTACCCCATGAATTACTCACCTTCAATCCATCCTAGGTGTATATGACTTTCTTCTTTCAGAAAAACACAATCGGAGTTATATTAAAAAATGCCCAGGCTGTCACCATTGTGTTCAGTTTAGTTTTGTTTTCATGGACTTTCAGTTTGTTGTCAAGTCAAGTCACATTTATATAGCACTTTTTACAATACAGATTGTCAAAGCAGCTTTACAGAGATAACAGGAAAATAATGCAAAAAAGTTTGTTTCCAGAATAAAATAGCGTCAAAGCCCAGCTTAAGTAAGTTCAGTGATGTTTCATTTTTGTTTTACAAAAGTTATTAATTAAGTTCATTTATATGATGCCTTTACACATACAATAGTATCTGTTAAACCACATTTTTACATCTTAAAATATATCTAAATTACGCCATATCCTCTCATTGACAAATGCGGAACAATTAGTTCATGCGTTCATGAGCTCAGGGCTAGATTATTGTAATGCTCTACTGGGTGGTTGCCCTGCACGCTTAAATAAACTACAGCTGGTCCAAAACGCTGCAGCTCGAGTTCTTACCAGAACCAGGAAATATGACCATATTAGCCCGGTTCTGTCAACACTGCATTGGCTGCCTATTAAACATTGTATACATTTTAAAATATTGCTGATTACTTACAAAGCACTAAATGGTTTAGCTCCGCAGTACTTGAGCGAGCTCTTAACGCATTATAGTCGTTCACGTCTATTGCGATCTCAAAATTCCTGCCAGGTGATAATACCTAGAATATCAAAATCGACTGCTGGCGGTAGATCCTTTTCCTATTTAGCACCAAAACTTTGGAACAGTCTTCCTACCATTGTCCGGGAAGCAGACACACTCTGTCAGTTCAAAGCTAGACTAAAAACACATCTCTTTGACCTAGCATACACATAATACATTATAGACTTCTATAATTCAATGTTAGGCTGCATAGATTAGGTCAGCCGGAACTGGGAACACTTCCCTTAAATCCTGATGTACTCATTACATCATAAGAAGAATGACGCTAATATCAGTTTCTCTGTTTATCCTGAGGTTTACCGCAGTCCGCCGGATCCAGACCGAATCCAGATCTGATGAAGGACCTGCTCCTGGACGCGACGACAACGCAGTCCTGAAGGGTCAACTAGTCCCTCCCCTGTGAAAGCCTACTTCCCTTTACCTCTGTACAGATAATCGTTGTCGGGATAATTCCGGTTCATGTGGCTATGCCGAAGTGATACAATTCTGTATTAAATTCTGTATATAAATTTTAAGGCCAGACAAGTACTTCGTTGAGGGTTGGTTTGTAGGGAAGGACTACATGCCTGCACACATATATTCAAACGCACATACTTATAGAATGAAGTCAAGTCAAGTCAAGTATATTTATATAGCGCTTTTCACAATATAAATTGCATCAAAGCAGCTTCACAATATCAATCAAATAACATAACAATGTTTGTTTCTTAGTGAAAAAACATCCACGTTTGGTAGGGCTGATCAATGGTATTAATGCTTGGTTAATTATTTTGAATATCCCCAACTGAGCAAGCCAATGAACTCTTAATACGCATGTGCACACCATCAGCGTTCTCACAGGTTGCGTAAAGAGAACTTAAACCTATGGTATACGATTTTGAAAATCGGTCGAGAAAGCCTGAATTTTTAAAAAACTCATCCCCCCCCCCCCCCACACACACACACACCCCTCCCCTCTGTTCACGCCAACGCAAGATTAGCAACACATGAAATGTTCTAAACTCCCCACCACCATTAGTATACTACTACTAGTATTGCTAAGGTTTTCAGTAATTGTTAAAAAGCTATTTATGTAACACGTCACACCATAAAAGTATAAATAAATGTTTAAAGTTACCTGCTCAACAAAAAGTCAGCCGTGTCAGCGTCGGTTTTCAGTCCAAGATCTCCCCGAAGCTTCCTCCAACGATCAATGGTGGACCCTATATTTATTCTACTTTGAGTACGGCGTTCTTCACATTTTTTTTTTTTATCTCTGCTCTTTCCACTACAGACTTTCTCTTTCTTCCAAACTTTACACTAGGGGCAAGCAGGGGCCGCTTGCTGCTGCCTTTTATTTTTGATAAAATTTTTTATCTGATGCTACTTAGCTAGCTACCATAAACTGTCAGCTGCTTTTTCACGCAATTTCATGTGGCAGGAGGGGGGCGGGGTCAGGTGCGGTGGGGTGGAGACGCGAGCGTCAGGCGGAGTTTCAAGTGGAGCTGGTGATTGGATGAGAGCAGTTGCGGCCGGACAGCTTACATTGGTCAACTTCTCTGCGGCTGTACAGCCAATAGAGTGAATGGATTTTTTCATTCTTTTTTCTATTCCTATTGTTAGGATTGTACTATATAACCATAACCAGCATCTAAACGAGGATATTAATAATGAACAATCTTTGAAATCGTATACCCTTGCTTTAAGAGTCTTCTGTTAAAACGGTGTCGTGTTAACGGCCCCTAAGTTAATAACTAATGATCGTTGTGACGGAAGTCAAGTCAAGTCATCTTCATTTATATAGCGCTAACAATGTAGATTGTTTCAAAGCAGCTTTTCAGAGGTAAACGTATAATTTAAGGTAACAGAAATTGTTTTCGCTTTTGATTGATTCACCACTGTTGAAATTATCATTGTTTATTAAATTAGGGGCCGCTAAGACAACGCCGTTCTCTCTAAACAGACTTTAAACGTGAACCTGTGATAAATGCTGATGGCGTTCACATGCGCATTAAGAATTAATTCTATAGTTATGTGTGTTTGAATATATGTGTGCAGGTTTGTAATTCCCTACAAATCATGCCTAAACAAACTACTTGTCTTGCCTATAAATTTTGATACAGAATTTTATTTTATCACTTCGGGTTAGGTAAGCGAACCGAATTTCCCCACAACGCTTTATCTGTAGATCCTCCATAGGGAGAGGCTAGTTGGCACTTCAGCACTGCGTTGTCATCGGGTCCAGGCGAAGGTCCTAGTAAGATCTGGATATGGCCTGGATCCGGCCTCGGGATAAACACAGACACTAATATTAGCGTAGACACCATTCTTCTTATGATGTAACGAGTACATCAGGATTTAAGGGAAGTGTTCCCAGTTCCGGCTGACCTCATGTGTACAGAGGCCAGATTATTTAATTCATTTTTATTTGAGGTTTTGAGGAACATGGGGGCCCATCAGGACTGCCTATGCATAGGGCCCGGGATTACGTGCTACGCCCCTGGTTGTATTAACAGAGAATCTTAAGTGGGTGCAGTAGACAAATCAAGTTTACATTAGTAGTCTTTACTTAAAATCCTTAGTTTACATTAAAAAAAAGTGAGTACGAGGAGCTGGTGGAGGCAGTTACTCGCTTTGTGTCTAAGTTGAACATCGATTGGCCAGCCGAGAAACAGGGCACTCTTCCTTAAAGTAAACTGGACGAGTGCTTTCTGTCCCCAAAATCTGTACCTTCACCACGGGGCCTTCTGTTTTTTCCGACCTCCACAAAGAAATATCGAGGATGTGGAAATAAGCCATACTCTTCACGTCTTTTCATCCCCCAAGTTCATGCGTATTCAGATATTAAGAGTATTCAGATATGAAAGAGTATCGTAGTATGGGAGTATGAAGGCCCTGACGCTACCCACTAAGCCCCTAAGAACATCCTCTGCTCTAGTGGGTAAAGCGTACACGGAAGCAGGTCATGCTGGGTCATTTCTGCACACTATGTCTATTCTGCAGGCTTACCAGGCTGACCTGTTGAGGGACCTGGACAATGGCAAGGGGGTAGGGCCCAACGCTGTTCGAGAATTGCGTCTGGCCACAGATTTGTCTCTCCGGGCTACTAAGAAGACTGGCAGAGCTATAGGGCGGTCTATGGCAGCCCTGGTGGCCACGGTAGGGTTGGGAACCGAAAATCGGTTAATGTTTTTTCAAAAATACCTGACCCGTGCGTAATTCCTTTGTTTCGGTTCCGAAAACGGTTCTGGTGCGATGTGTGGACGAGGTGCTGGGAGCTTTTCCTTTAATAGCGACGTCTCACCACATGAATATTAAAATAGTAATGAAAGCACTGTCCCTCGCGCTACTCGTATACGTTTTGCGTCAGATATCAACGCAGAGAGAGAGAGAGAATAAAGACAGTAGAGTTGCACCATTAATCTTTAAACGATCTCGATTCAAACACCCACGCAATCTTATTCCTAAATGACAAAAACTTCACACCGGAACATTCAAATCTGTTTGCGCTGTCACTGACCCAGAGAGAGCAGTTCTACATGAAACAGCTTTACTTTCAGTCTTTTCAACAACACAAGTTTCGATATTTCTGTGTTAAAAATATTCAAATGATCACAGAAGTACTTAGAGAAAAGTTTATAGTTCGAGAATAAACACAGATGTCTACGGTAGGTAGCAACCGAAACAGAGCTAATCACCTTTTGAAAGTCGCTTCAAACAAAATGTATATAATGAGCAAGTACATCATGAATGCCTTTTTTCAAACCGTGTTTTTGTCTTATCCTGAATCACTACAGTAAGCCTGTAGCTAATAAGCGTTTAGACTCGGACTACTTTACACTGGTCGGTTCAGCACTGCTGCGGAGTAGCCCAGTGCCTGCGTGACTCAACCCACGTCATAGACATAAACATAGAGAAGTAGCTCCGGCTACAATGTTCTTCCGCAAGACGCATGCATTTCTATTTATTAACTGCTAGAGCGGTTTAATCCAGTAATGAAACAAGTGAAGTCTTTATGAATCAATCATTCAAACCGATTTTGTCTGGATCTTACATATGTGTTCAAGTATATTCTACCCCCTCTGAGAGGGTATTCTCTACTGCTGGAGATACAATAAGCTATAGGAGAGGTCCCAAATTATCCTTGAGAATGCAGAAATGTTTTTTCCTTCAGAAAAATGTATTATTTTTGCAAAAATTGCTAAATAATATGATGAATTTGTTGACATTGCCAGTCTGTTAAACTCATTTGAGAAGTATCAGAAATAAAACACAAAAAGGATTGTGTATTTTCCCATTACTACTATTTTTATTAGTTGTTTTAATTATTTTTATTGAATGGGAAATGGAACCGAAACCGGAATTGTTTGGCGGAACCGGAACCGGAAAATTTCTTACGATTCCCAACTCTAGGCCACGGAGAGACATCTCTGGCTTAATCTGTGAGATATCAAAGAAAAAGACAGAGCTTTTCCTGCTTGATGCTCCTCTCTCGCCTCCAGGTTTCAGGAGGCTAAAAACTCATAGACTCAGGTCTCTCAACTGAGTTTTTTGAGACCATTCTTCACTCCAGAGCTCCGTCCACATGAAAACTTTACTCCTTGAAGTGGAGAGTTTGGGCTTCTTGGTGCGGAATGCAACAGTGGGATCCAGTAAACTCTCCAGTTGGTTCAGTGCTAGAGTTCCTGCAAGATCGCTTTTCTGCAGGGCTATCCCCTTCCTCACTGACGGTGTACTGCCTACGGGCATAGCTGCCTACAATGTACCTTTGGGTGGTGTATCAGTGGGGAGAAACCTGATGGTGACACATTCGTGAGGTTCTACAACCTGGATCTGGGCTCTACCCCAGGTTCTCAGGTGTTCATGTCTTAGTTGTGCTCACAGTATTCACACAGACAGGCACTTGTAAGCATGGCGTTTGGGTATTCTTGTTCCCAAGTGTCCTTGACGCAACGTGAGACCCCTCAAAAGGGAACGTCTCAGGTTACGACTGTAACCCTTGTTGCCTGAGAAAGGAACAAGAAGCTGCGTCGCCCTGCCATACTTCCTTCAGCGACTTGTTTCGGCTAATTGAAGCTAATGCCGGTCATTCAGGATGTGCTTTTATGCTTTCTTGATCGTACCAGTGATGGGAATAACGGCGTTATAAATAAACAGCGTTACTAACAGCGTTATCTTTTTCAGTAACGAGTAATCAAACAAATGACTGTTTCCCCCGTTACAACGCCTTTACCGTTACTGACAATAAAATGCGGCGTTACTATAATTGAGCTCACTGAAGCGGTTTTCATCCGAGTAGGCTCTCTCTCTCAGCCATAGGACCTGCAAAGTTTTTTTTCTGGTGTGTGTGTGTGTGTGTGTGTGTGTGTGTGTGTGTGTGTGTGTGTGTGTGTGTGTGTGTGTGTGTGTGTGTGTGTGTGTGTGTGTGTGTGTGTGTGTTTATGTGGCGCCGGACTGGAAAGTGAGGCGAACGCCGCGAGAGACCAGACCAGGTGTGTCTGGGAACGTTCTCTTTAGGTTATAAAATAAAATCCAAAATAACCTGCAGGGAACGTTCCCAGAAAACATATTTATTTGACCATTTGTGACCAGTTACTATTTGTGAGAAGTAACTAGTAACTAATTACTTTTTTTAAGTAACATGCCCAACACTGGTCGTGGCGTACCGCCTCGCCATTGGACTGATTTTACACACATGCTTCAGACGCCATCACGTTTGAGGCGTTCCCAAAGTGTCTCATTCCCTTCTCGTAACCTGAGACGTTTATATGTGAATAAAAGCCTAAATTATAACTGTTACTCATATAGAGAGATCACTTTCATTTTTGGTTGACCCGCTTTCATTTTATTTGAGAGTGAATGAAGAAAATGTCTTTTTTTGAAAGTTTTGAGTCCCATTGACAGTTGCATCATTCTTCAGATTTCTTTTGTGTTCTGACAAAAGAAAGTCATATGAGACATGAAGTTGAGATGTACAAGACATAAATAATGACTTGTTATTACTGACCTATTTAACAATGCATTTCATATTTCAGCTGATGGGTTAACTTGAGTGCATTATAAGTGTAAATCGGTTAGATGGTAAGTGTATGTTAGTTTTGGCTAGACTTCAGAAGACCCAGAGAGACCTTTGAGCTGAGCTTTAGTTCTGTCATATATTTATCCTCACTGTCCAAGCAAACACATCACAGTTCATGACCCCCACCAATGATTACTTGTGTTCATTAACTGTTTTCCCACAGTGATATATAGCAGCCTACATAGCGTTTTTGGATTAATGGTTGTGATTCAATCTAAATCTCTCATTAAGGGACTAAATCTCTGTTCTCTGTTAAGTGAGCAGGACTCACTTAACTTCAATTTTATCTTCTTGTTTTCACTGTTTAAAGAAAGAAACCCTTATAAAACAAACCTAAGAGGATTTATTGGTTTTCTCTTCATGGACGTTTGTGAAACAAACCTGTAAGTGTTGTGGGTTTAGTTGGTTTAGTTTGAAGGTGTGGAGTGAGAGCTTTAGTCTGGGAAGCTCATCAAGAAGGATTTAGCCTTGATGTGATCTCCTGAGATGATGTTACGCTCCAGCATTCCTTTGGAGATCACTTCTGGAGACATCATGACACACAATGGGCTCTCTCTGTCCCTAAAGTCCTAATTAAACCCTCACAAAAGCCTTGTGGGACCTCAGAGGAGGCGTGACTCACGTTTGCTGAGGATAAATATTGGTTACCCAGAGGGAGTGTCTGCATGCTGATCGCTCGTATGTGTGTTTGCATTTGCCATCATTTCAGAGCAGCATTCAGATCGCATTTTACATGAGGTTACAGAGGAGTCTTTATGTTTGTGGTGTCTGCTGTCCCATCATTCACAAAGACTCTATGACAAAACACAGTCTAAACACAGACACTTCTGGACCGTCATTCAGTAGCTATGGTTAACTCCTCACCCGCACTTTTCCAAAACAAGGTTTGGTTAGGTGTTGACGTACGCTTGAGGCTGTGGTTATGGTGTGTTTGGTGTGATTCATTCTTGCCCATGTCGCCCCACGCTGGAAGGAGTTCTGACCTCAGGCTTCAAATGCCACTGAAGGCCCACAGTAAATATAATTTTGGGAATTTGCCTTTTGTAATAGATAGGAGTCTTTTGATCTTGTATTAAACAGTTAAAACTGTCTTAAAAACATGCAGTAGAAATGACTAGTAATGATGCCAAGATTTTATCTAACGCAACTCAATATAGGCATTCACTGAGCAATGAGAATTAAAGCAACGTGTTCAGTTTGTCACATTTATCTTGTAGACTTTTATGGTCTAAGATTACTTTGATGTTTTTTTTACTGAACCTGTCTTTACATTTCTTATGGTTTCTTCCTGGTTGTATCTGTCCCTTTTTTATATTTGCGTCTAGTTTAGTTCTCTTTATCGTGTATGTATTTCTAGCCCTGGGTTTTGTCTGATCTTCATTTACTTCACTGGTTAATCTGTTGTGTTTTACAGTTATTTGGGATAACCTTCTTTTAGTGATGAGAGAAATGAAGCTTTTTTACAACTTTGAATGAATTGCTTTCCAAAATGAATCACTGTATCGAAGCTCACAAACACTGCTGGTCAGACCAGTGTCAATGCGACAAAAACTCAGACCAAACATTTATAAAAACACCTTTTACAAACCAATTGCAAATGTTTTATTGAAACTGTAATCTATTAAACCAATTAACAAATCATCTAATACCATTGTTTTGTTTGATTTATGGAGAGCTTGGTTAATCAGGGCAATAAGAGACGATTTTACAACTCTTCATCATACAAATGTGTCAATAAAAATGTCTACAAAATGTAGTTAACTGATCTGAGATTAGGTAAAAACCATATAGACAGTAATTCATGGTTTCATACAGATTTCAGTAAACAAGTCTTTGTACATCACAACTGTTTCGAAACATTTCACTTTAGAAGTTTGATACGCACTTCGAACCACTGCTTCGAAATAAATGATTCGCAAAGATTTCAAAGCTTCACAAAGCAGTGTTTGGAAAGCACCCGTCTCTACCTTGTTCTGAAGAAGGTCTTGTACATTGTATTATTTATTTTTTTAAATACATTTTATGCTGTGATTAGATCCTCAACTCTTGACACGTTTGTGCTTTCAGAAAACTTATTTGCTGAATTCCTGCTTGACGTCAAACTGACCACTTCCAAACTCCCCATACCCTCAAAACACATCTTATACATCCCTGTCTGTCTGAGCCTTCTCTAGTGTGGCAGATGAAAATATCATTCACTCTTATTTTATACTATTCATACTTGCTGACCTGAAACAGTAGAAAAAGTTGTATTGATGTCATTGCCTCATGTGTATGTGTTTCTTGGTCTCTTGCAGAATGACCTTGTGCTGGGTTGGTGTGAGAACCACAGAAGATGTTCACAGGTAAGATGTTTTCAGATTAATGAGCTTGACATTATTCATTAAGCTTACAGCTTCTGCTAAATAAAACTCTGTTCAAATGTAATTTCCTTTTAGTATAGGAAATGGTCAAAGGTTAATGCCTTTATACAAACCACATGCCCTGTACGTACACTAGACCTCACTCATGTCTAATGGCTTCTGGAAACCAATGTAAACAGAGCCGCTGTTATATACTGAGACATACTGTATTTACAGTTGTTACCTTGTTACAGCTCTTTCCTTCCACCAGATTACTGTCATTGTGGGATGCAGTACATTATAAGATAAATTGACAGATTTAGATTTTAACATTTGGTGTTCCTTACACTTCCATTTTCTGAACATAAAATCAGAATGTAATATTGTTTTGAGCATGGGTCATGTGTGCATATTGTTCCAAAGGGAGAAAAAAAAACAATTCATAATCTTTCATCAAAATGTAATAACTTGCTCCGCCTCTGAAATATCTTTTCAGCAGATGTCACGATTCAACTTGATTTTTCATTATTTCCTCCCCCTCTTCGCATGTGTCATATAGTGATCACTGATGACCATCCATTCAGTTCCTGGATAAAATCAGTCACATCACTGAAGTAAAATGGGTTGTGAACATGTTTTTTTTTTTTATGTTGATTTGCCCCCTAGAAAATCATTATTATTATAAGGATATGAATGGGGTAATACGCATTTACAGCTCACCTCTCCCTCCAACTAGTCCATTTGCAAGGATGCATTTATCAAAAGAGTTCCCTGGATTCGGAAATATTCAGACTAGGCTCATTGGAAAATCATACATACATACATACATACATACATACATACATACATACATACATACATACATGCATCCATTCATACATACATACATACATACATACATACATACATACATACATACATACATACATACATACATACATACATACATGCATGCATCCATTCATACATACATACATACATACATACATACAACTCTGTTTCACCTGAACTTTTTCAATTTCATTTCCTTTCTATTTCATTTTCATTTTTGATATCATTTCCGAACTGCCATTATACATACAACAACCAATGTAATAAACCGTTGCCAGATTTATGTTCATCTATTTCAAATAAAACTGAGTGTGCTTTAAGTGGCACTCGTTGAAAATGTGATATCATGTTGCAAAATTGTTGTCACAGACTTGTTGTTCCAATGAGCCTGATTTGGAAATAGTAGCCATCATAGGCGATCAGACATTGCCTAACTTGTAACTTGTTTTAAAATGATTTTGCATCCCGAAGTTTTAAATGGGCTTGTAAATGGCACAGTTTCACTCAAACAGTTGTGCTTCCTCATAGCTCTCACAAGCAGGGTTAGATCAGAGGAGCTGAGACTCAAGCGGACCATGAAGACTACCAGAGGTTTTTCAGAATGGTGATATGTGACCGTAATTGCCCTCCGATAAGCCAGTAAACATGGTTAGCTCATTAATGGTAATTGCCTAAACCCAGACATCTCTGGCTGCCGTCGGCCAATCATCAAGAGCCGCTAACCCCGAGGCCCTAACTTTAAAATCCCTCAATGAAAAAGAGCAAAATCATTCCTCGTGAAAGCCGTATTTCTCACACCAAGCATTATAGCCGTCCTAATTGCTTTCAGATGGAAGTAATCCACCGTCAGCCTTTCCAATAACAGGTAAAGTAAATGTTGTGTTTCTTATGAAAAT
Source organism: Meda fulgida (assembly GCA_030578275.1). Lineage (NCBI taxonomy): Eukaryota > Metazoa > Chordata > Actinopteri > Cypriniformes > Leuciscidae > Meda > Meda fulgida. Next base: position 21,594,329 of record CM060637.1, read on the forward strand.
AAGCTGTTTCACATCCTCCCCGGCTGAGCTGTGTGTCTAAAAGTGCACTTGAAATTAGCCGCTGTTTATTCGTTTAAAGCCCGGGCCAGGAAGACGCTGTTTTTTTCTTTTTCTTGTTATGTCTTGTTTGGTTGTGAAGGACTTTCTACATTTTAATTTTTTGTTTGTATATTTTTTGAGTGCATGATCAGTTGATCTGTTAAACTGAATCTCCCCTCCTATCCCTTACAAAAAAATAAGTTCACTCAAGTGTGGGGCTGTTAGTATACTTCTTATACATTCAGTCTAATTTTCATTTAGTGCTTAGGTATACTTAAAAGTATAATTGACAATTGTATAATATTATATTATATAAAAGTAAGTCTAAGAATATCTGGGTCTATACTTGTACTTAATAAAAACGGTATAGTTTAGTAAATATGTATATACATACATTAGTGTTACACTTAAAATACACTTTTTATAAACTAAAAAGTAGACCATCTTAGTCCCAAGAAGTATTGAAATCTAGTTTACATTCATTTTACTACACAAAGTATACTCACAAAGAAAACTTTTCTTAAGGCAAGACATTACAGGCTTTGGTATTATACACAAGTGTTTATTTTATTAGTGTTTCTATTTTGCGTCTGTAGATTTCAATCACTGTGCATAAAGGCAGTTTTCTCAAAATGAGTTTTTTGTCTCTTTCATACAGCAAACTTTCCAATACTCATCTGTATTCTAAAGGAATTTACTGAGGGCTTTGTTCATATATCATTCGCCCGATTTATATCATATTTTATTCCTAAAACATCCTCTGGACAGTATTTTCTGATTTATGGAGCAATAAAAGAGAATTTCTAAATATCTTTAAATCTAAAATGTCAGAAAAAATTAACCAATTGATTTATCCAATGCTTTATCCGATGTTCAGATTTATGTCTTGGAAATGCATGCAAATGTGTGTATTTGTAAATAGATAATGCCTCATTTGCATATTTAAACATACCATTACAGAAAACTTGTAATACTAAATGTTATGTCTTAATATACTGTGATTAATTGACTGGGGAAGTATGGTGATATCTATTAGTTAAGATGTTCACCCTGTTCACCTGTGGTGTCTTGCCTTTACACTTTTTTTTACACTGCTTACACACATTTTTAAAAACTTTTCCTCTTTTTTTTCAAAAACTTTACACAAAATGCCTCACATCTCTTGCAAAATGAAGCACTGCATTAAAAATATCACAAACTTATCTCAAAAGCAAACATTTGTCTTACGTTGCAAACACCTTTGTCATAATATTATATTTTTTGATATATCATATATACACACAATCATTCAAAACCTAAAGCTGTTCTTTCATGAGGTCCTATGTACATTTCTGTACAAGATTGAAAGTAATTGGCCGAGAGATGTTGAACAATTCACGGTAGACATGAAAGCAAGACTGAAAACAAACTATTTAATTTTTTACTGTAAGCATTTGTGGTTTTGAATACAGTATTACACCGTCCGAAAGACCAATAACTCGACCTGTTTATAGGCCTATTCTAAAGCCATGATTGGTTGGTGTTCAGTAAAGCAATGAGTGTTTGCACAAGTGAGGAGTGTGTGTGTGTGTGTGTGAGTGTGTGAGGCTCTGATGAATTACTGTGGCATTTTGATAGGTTGTGTTTGAAAAAGGAAATCAAGATACTTCCTGTTCGATTTTGTGTGTTATATAGAGGATTGTGTTGTGGTTTGCAAAAAGTGTTTTATGAAATTGAAAACTGAGTCGAAGGCTGAGAACTAGTGTATGGTTTTGCAGATTTGGTGTGTGGTTCTGGTCTTTGAGAAATTGTGTGACCAGTAAGATTTGTGTGTAAGCAGTTGAGAAAAAACTGTAAGTTTACAGTTTGTAAGGGCTATCCGTCAACATGGAGCTTGATCAGGGCGTCCCCTAGCACTCGTCCAGTGTAATCCGTCAGGCCTGACCCCGGCTGTCAGATGTTTCTCTGTGCATCACTGCGCCTCTGCAGGATTGACCCCGCTGGAGTGAGGCTCAGGAGCAGATGGAGCCTGTGAATGCTTGACCCGACCCGACCCGGGCTGGGCTCTGGACCCGGATCAGCAGGTGAACCGCACGCCTGAGGGTGTGTGTGTGTGTGTGTGTGTGTGTGAAGTGAACCCTGCAAATGAGCGTAAATAGCGCTAGGAAGATGTATTCAGAGTACTGGTGCACAGTCCTAGTCATGTATTATGCCAACATATGTTACCTTTAAAATTGAGCTTTTCTAACAAAATGGAAGTTGTATTTTCACAGTGAATGTACTGCAGATATATAGCTGGTATTATACTGCAAGATGTGATTAAGGTATTGTGTCACCGCCTGTGATTTTTTCCAGAAGCTTAAATGCATCCATTATGTAACATTATACCCCAGTTCAAGCGGCTCCACGGTTGAAGTGCTCTACACACTCTTACATGAAAGCACCAAAATATCACAACAGCGTGAAATCAACTAAAGCAATATATTTAGTTTCAAAACCACAGAGAGTCAAAGCCAACATTACAGTTCCTAAAGTAAACCATGGTTGGTTAGCATTTACATATCTGAAATATGCTCTGTTACCTTTAACAGCACGTAAAATAGTTTATGATGACGGATTCATGTGCACCATATAAGAGAGAGCCGCTGTGTGTATCCCTGCCGGCGATGAACTCGGTGGCCTTGTGTCGTAGTTCCTCCACCCTGAGCAACATGTTTTCTGTGAGTGTGTTGCGTGTGGCCCGCAGACACCTGAACTGCAATGGCATGGCAAAAGTCAATGGATTGCAGACGTTCAGAACACCCAGGTTGTTCCCACAATGCACCAGTGCTGATTTAAACTGCAGCGAGCGGATGTTTTCCAGTTCATTAGCCGGCCAGTGTGAAACCGTCGTGACTAGCCGGTCCTGTATTCATCAAGCAGGCGTTCACACTCTTACTAGAGCCCTCTCGGGATTCAGAAACACTCTAGTCTGAATAAAAGATGTTCCTGCACATATGGTTTTTGTCATAGTGAGGCTGGAGCCCATGAGAATGTACATGTCAGGACACTAAATCAGAACATGCAGGCTTGCTCTTGAATCACGTGAGCACGCTGGAAGGTCAAGAAGGGACCTCTGGACAGCGTCTTTCAGAACCAAGTCCAGGATGATTTGTGTTTGGTTGGGGGGGGGGGGGTGCGTTTGTCATCAACTTCCATATGGATAAGCCATTCGAGTTATTCATGACACTGAGAAATGAATGGACTCGTGCTACTTTAGCTCTCCTAATGTTTCAGTTTTTCACGTCTGGCGTTTGAAGGTTCATGGGAGGTGAGAACAGGAACACAGGCTACCGCTCTTTTTTCCTTCGGCCTCTTGCCGCGAGCACAGCTTTCTCACATTTGTTGCCATCTTGTTCTGCACGGCTTTCAAAAGGTCTCGGAGGGTTCTGCGCTCGTTCTCCGAAAGATTTTCTCAATTTGTTCCACCACGTCAAACAGCCCTTTAAAGCTCCTCTGGTTTATGACCACATCCATACAGAATAACCATCTGATCAGAAAATCATTTGTTCGTTAACACTATGGATGCACCGAAACGATAATTGTGGGCCAAAACCGGAAATTAAGAAAGCACTAGGCCAAAACCAAAACAAAAAAATAAATAATACATTAATAATCAATTAATTATTCAAACTTATTTAATAATCAACACTATAAATATCTTAAACCGAGTTGTATATACATTTAAATTGCACATAAGGAAGGTTTTATATAAAAAATTTGAATAACAGAATTATTTCTACTCTAGCTTGTTGGTGAAAAAACAAACTTTTTTACTGCAATAACTTAATTATTTATTAAAATATACATTAAACAATGAAGACATCACTAACAGGTTAAGGAAAAATACAATTAATATATAATACTGTGCACATACTAAGCTAAATGCTTTTCTCTAGAGTTATTTTTTTCCAGGTAACTAATGGGTTTATGGACACTTTGCTTCATATTAAAGTAACTCAGACAAAAGCTTATTGCGATTTATGGTGAGGGCTCTGCTGTGTGTGTTCATGAGTTTGGAGGAGGCGTGGCTTTAGAGTCGCTCTGCAGACTCTGCTGTGTGTGTTCATGTGTTTGGAGGAGGCGTGGCTTTAGAGTCGCTCTGCAGACTCTGCTGTGTGTGTTCATGAGTTTGGAGGAGGCGTGGCTTTAGAGTCGCTCTGCAGACTCTGCTGTGTGTGTTCATGTGTTTGGAGGAGGCGTGGCTTTAGAGTCGCTCTGCAGACTCTGCTGTGTGTGTTCATGAGTTTGGAGGAGGCGTGGCTTTAGAGTCGCTCTGCAGACTCTGCTGTGTGTGTTCATGAGTTTGGAGGAGGCGTGGCTTTAGAGTCGCTCTGCAGACTCTGCTGTGTGTGTTCATGAGTTTGGAGGAGGCGTGGCTTTAGAGACACTCTGCAGACTCTGCTGTGTGTGTTCATGTGTTTGGAGGAGGCGTGGCTTTAGAGTCGCTCTGCAGACTCTGCTGTGTGTGTTCATGTGTTTGGAGTAGGCGTGGCTTTAGAGTCGCTCTGCAGACTCTGCTGTGTGTGTTCATGTGTTTGGAGGAGGCGTGGCTTTAGAGACGCTCTGCAGACTCTGCTGTGTGTGTTCATGAGTTTGGAGGAGGCGTGGCTTTAGAGACACTGCAGACTCTGCTGTTGGTGTTCATGAGTTTGGAGGAGGCGTGGCTTTAGAGTCGCTCTGCAGACTCTTCTGTGTGTGTTCATGAGTTTGGAGGAGGCATGGCTTTAGAGACACTGCAGACTCTGCTGTGTGTGTTCATGAGTTTGGAGGAGGCGTGGCTTTAGAGACGCTCTGCAGACTCTGCTGTGTGTGTTCATGTGTTTGGAGGAGGCGTGGCTTTAGAGACGCTCTGCAGACTCTGCTGTGTGTGTTCATGAGTTTGGAGGAGGCGTGGCTTTAGAGACGCTCTGCAGACTCTGCTGTGTGTGTTCATGTGTTTGGAGGAGGCGTGGCTTTAGAGACGCTCTGCAGACTCTGCTGTGTGTGTTCATGAGTTTGGAGGAGGCGTGGCTTTAGAGTCGCTCTGCAGACTCTGCTGTGTGTGTTCATGAGTTTGGAGGAGGCGTGGCTTTAGAGTCGCTCTGCAGACTCTGCTGTGTGTGTTCATGTGTTTGGAGGAGGCGTGGCTTTAGAGACGCTCTGCAGACTCTGCTGTGTGTGTTCATGAGTTTGGAGGAGGCGTGGCTTTAGAGTCGCTCTGCAGACTCTGCTGTGTGTGTTCATGTGTTTGGAGGAGGCGTGGCTTTAGAGTCGCTCTGCAGACTCTGCCGTGTGTGTTCATGTGTTTGGAGGAGGTGTGGCTTTCCTCTGCAAACTCTGCTGTGTGTGTTCATGTGTTTGGAGGAGGTGTGGCTTTAGAGTCGCACTGCAGACTCTGCTGTGTGTGTTCATGTGTTTGGAGGAGGCATGGCTTTAGAGACGCTCTGCAGACTCTGCTGTGTGTGTTCATGTGTTTGGAGGAGGCGTGGCTTTAGAGTCGCTCTGCAGACTCTGCTGTGTGTGTTCATGTGTTTGGAGGAGGCGTGGCTTTCCTCTGCAGACTCTGCTGTGTGTGTTCATGAGTTTGGAGGAGGTGTGGCTTTAGAGACGCTCTGCAGACTCTGCTGTGTGTGTTCATGTGTTTGGAGGAGGTGTGGCTTTAGAGACACTCTGGGGACTCTGCTGTGTGTGTTCATGTGTTTGGAGGAGGCGTGGCTTTCCTCTGCAGACTCTGCTGTGTGTGTTCATGAGTTTGGAGGAGGCGTGGCTTTAGAGACGCTCTGCAGACTCTGCTGTTTGTGTTCATGTGTTTGGAGGAGGCGTGGCTTTAGAGTCGCTCTGCAGACTCTGCTGTGTGTGTTCATGTGTTTGGAGGAGGCGTGGCTTTAGAGATGCTCTGCAGACTCTGCTGTGTGTGTTCATGTGTTTGGAGGAGGTGTGGCTTTAGAGACACTCTGGGGACTCTGCTGTGTGTGTTCATGTGTTTGGAGGAGGCGTGGCTTTAGAGACCCTCTGCAGACTCTGCTGTGTGTGTGTTCATGTGTTTGGAGGAGGCGTGGCTTTAGAGTCGCTCTGCAGACTCTGCTGTGTGTGTTCATGTGTTTGGAGGAGGCGTGGCTTTAGAGTCGCTCTGAAGGGAGGGGGAATCTCATGCTTTCAAAGCTAGCTCGCTATTGCTAGCCTCTCTGAAAATTACCTACCCTACCTTTAATGAAAGTTAATGGGACCTTAATGTAAAGAGTAATTTGTTTGGTAGTTTGTACAGCGCGTGAGCATTTATGAAGTCACACATGGTTGAAAATAGTCAAGTAAGAAGGCTGTAATACTCAAGAGTGAGTACATGGCAAAAAATGGTTCCTTGACTTTGGTTTTGGCACTCTTTATCATCCAATTATATGACTGAATTTTGAGCTCTAATTTAATTTTACAATGACCTCAGAAGTGCCTCAGGGTGTCTGTTTTCTGTCATCTAATGCAGTTATTATTGAACGCTCAGCATCATGTTCCTTATTGACTTCAGTGGCTTATTTCATTTTCTTGGCCCCATGTGGTCTCATTAGTTTCCTTCACACCTAATGCTTTATTTGTTGTCGCTTATGCTCGTTCATTTCTTATTTCCTTCTGCAAGAACATGTATAACCCTCGGGCTGTAGTGCCGGTCTAAATAAATTAGTCCTCACTGGGGTTCAGTAACTTTGGTCAGTTCAGAGTTTCTGTTTGTAACTCAGAATATACAGTTGTTCTTGTGGATATCTAGTTTACCTGCTACTGAGCATCTCAAACAAAACTCTGGGTATCTTTGAAACATTTAATGCCACTAAACTGAATCCAGAGACTAATTCTTCCTCATCAGATCAACCAGGAATCCTGTAAACACAACTTCATTTCCAATCAGATTGGAACTACAGTGTCATTTACCTCATGCCATTTTTGTTTGCATGTCTTAATCATTATTTAATCATTTTAGTCTTGATTTTTTTTCTGTAAAAATATCCAAACATCTTTAAAAAGATAGTAAGTAAAGATAAATAAAAAAGATTAAAGGGCTGTTTAATCAAGGACGGTAACTATAACAATCTAAAATCGTTCCAAATGTAAAAGAAAAGCTCAGCTCACACAACAATGAAAACTGTATAGAGAAACAGTGTTATTGAAATTATTTTCAGAATTTTCTTTTGCAGCTGTTGAACAAAAACATTGACAGCCAATCAGAATCCATCCTGCTTTAAAGACCTCAAGCATTTTTCTGAAGTTATTGTTCTTGGTGTGAACAGGCTTTTACTAGTACTAGTGTTAACAGAGAATATTTCTTTATAATATCAGGAGGTGGTTTAAGATTTATTCAAGACTTTACCTAGCCAAGCGTTATTTTACCTGGTTGTTCAAGTTACTGTACATACATTATGACTTCACTTCTGTGTGCCACATATGGCAGTTTTGGAGCATCTCACTCCACATGCAAGTGGCACTTTTCATGAGGAAAATGCACAAACGGATGCAAATGAAACTGCGAGGATGTTTTCTCTTTTGTTCCCTGTGTAAACACACTCGCAGGCCAGATAAATAAACTCGCTGTACGGATGAGGTTCATGGCCAGGTCACCTTCTTATCCCTGATTGATTGGATCGTTCATCCATTTGAAAGCGATTAACGCTCCAGCTACTGAGAGGAAACTGTTTTATAAGCAAGGACGATATTGATATCACCTCCACAACAGATGTTAGAAACTCATTCACTCACTCACAGATGTTTGCAACAATGTGAAAAAGCAATTGAAGGGTTTTGAACTCGTGTCAACCTCAATCTAATGTTTCTGTAAAATCAGTTTTTATTTGTCTTAATGTGATTATGCCTTGTTTCAAACAGTGATGTATAACAACTTAAGTCATATGGACTCATTTTTATGGTTTTTTTTTCGCCCTTTTAGATTTTGTTACACTGACCATAATTATACTTTTGGACCAGCTTAAACTGCCCCTATTATGCTTTTTCAGAGTTTTAAAGATCAGAGTGCAGATTCTCCTAAAAGAAAGAAGCGCTTCTGAACTGAAACGAGTCGTCAGTAATTCCCATAGACAGTAAAAGAAATGGACACAGCGACCCCATTGATTTCAACGGAGAAGACTGAAGCCCGATTATTTCACTTCCTGTCTGATGGCCGAGCGACTACGCAGGCTCAAACTGAGCGTGACGACAGTCTGACAGTTGTAAATCTTCTAGTAGCTGTGGCAAGAAAGACAAATCTGAATCACAATCTTGAAAAATTCATTGAAATATTTTGTCCTGTTGCTTTTATGGACTCTCTATCTATGGGCTTCTCCCTTGACTTTATGCCTCAATTTCCCCCCGATTGCCTCATAGACAGTAAAAGATTGCTTGAGCTTCTCCTCCTGTCTATACGGTAATGTCTCTATTGTGTGACAGAAAGTCGCATAGTTATGACGCAATCGTTAGCTTATTTTTTACAAAAACGGCTTCTACGGGGCCATAACGAAAGATACAAAGTAATGGAGCCTTTTATACATTGTCGTGTTTCTTTAGAAATAAATAATGGACAAATGAAGTCTTTGGACGCTTCAGATGTAAAGTTATTTGCTGTCAAAGTGACGCCAAAATGAATGGGAGTCAACAGCAGGAGTTCTGCTACAATGGCGGCTCCCGCGAGGCTTCAACTTCCGGCTGATGGATTACCCCCTTGGTAATTCCACTTCCTGCTGAACCTGCGGAACCGTGTAACACATTTGCATAATGCCTGTCTGTGGTCGTGATTGGCTGCCCGTGAACGACGCCTCTTTTGATCCTCAAAGCCTGTAGTTGTAGCTGAGACTGGGAGAGTTTGGTTATGGTGTTCATGACGAGAAGATGTTGTTTTCTGTTCTGCAAATACACTTGAGGGACTTCCAAAGAAATGAGACTCGCACTCGAATTGAAAAAACCTGGTAGTACCCGGCACAAAAAAAAATCAAATTTGTTACAGACATTAGTGTATTTGTTTTTCTCTAATTATTTTTATGGATTGGTTTTTCTTGACTGCTTCATTCATCTGGTGACTATGTCCTCTTTTTTATACTGCCTTTCAGCCACGACGTCTCACACTTTTTTCTGCCAGGCCTGGATGTCTTTTCTTTTAAGGGGAGAGCCAGTAAAGCAGCAGGACAGCTGGACAGTGAAACTCTTCACAGGTCCTGAGGCTGCCTCATATACACATCTCAGAATGGACGCCTGTCCAAGCATCTCTTATTAGTTCAGGCCAGTTTTCCTTCAAGCCACGCAAACGCTTCTGAGCAGAACACAAAATCAGACTCAGAAATGTGTGGAAAATGCTCGAGATTTCTTGATTCATGATGAGCTCTGCATGTCCATCTGCATGTCCTGTGATTTTCAGTATGGAACGGAGTGGTTGGTTACCAGACACCGTTTTCAACTAAAAACGAAAAATTCTTTATGCGTTTTGGTCGTTCAAAACAATACCGTTACCGTCTCCGTGTAAACTACAAAAACATGAATTAGTGAAACCGCTGGCCTGGCATGAATAATACAGCGCTTTTGAACAGGGATCTTATGACAATGTTGACGTCTGGAAGTGAAAAACGCAAAGGGAAAACGTTTATTAGGACATTGTTGTCATGTAAACGTACTCTGAAGCTGTCAGAAATGTGGTGTGGAAATATAGCATTATTCACACAAAAAATTTAATTCTGTCAGACCTTCTTACATTTGAGAAACACAAAAGGAAAGTTAGGCAGAATGTTTTTCTCTTTTTCATATTGCACTTTTTGAGATTTGATGATGAATTCTACAGTATAAAAACTGCAAATTACTTTTGTTAAATGCCCTATTTCTTAAATGTCCCATCATAAATCTTTGATTTAGCAATAATTAACCTGTAAACAGGGCCTTTCTACTTCTAAGTCATTTACAAACTTTGATCTTCAGTTTAAAAAATCACACAGATCAGAGTGTAAAACAGTCAGTCAGCAGGAAATGGGCATTTCTTATTTATGTTATTGATTTTACTGGAATGATTAATCTATGCTTCATTTTCTTAGTGACCTTAATTTTTGTAACCTCTGGTGAAACAACAGACTTCTCTCTGTTGATGAATGCTGGTCTTTTCCAATAATTGTGTCTGCATAAACCCAGCCTGTCTTACTCTCGCATTCAGATCGGCCGTCATCCAATCAAAAACTCGGTAGTCCCACCCTCCATTTTCCGTTTTACTGGGATGTACGTCACAATAAAAAAAGGATCTGTTGCTACTTCCGTTTCATCACAACTTTAAACATATTAAGCGCATGCATTAACTTTTGACAGAAAGTATATATTTATAAATTCTCTGCATTAGATGCTTTTTACTTTTTTATTGAATGTCCTAGCAAAGAATGTTTTTCTTTTCAAGTGAATGTAGGGAACATTAGTTCACCAGTATTTACATCTGCTGTGATTGACTCTTGAATGATTTCTCTGTAGAGATCGCCAGAATGACTGAAGGCCTTCTCTATGAGTCTGGTTTCAGGTGTGCTGGTGTGAAAAAGGCATCCAGTTCACCTTATAGTGTTGAAGTGTGCGTGATGCATCTTCATAATTTATAGGCTGGCGCCTATATTCCAGAGCCTGTGAAGAGCGTCACCCGCTGCGGGCAGAAGTACACATGCCAGCACACCCGAGCTGTGGCTGAATCACAGACACACAAGCGCAGGGAGGATTTGACCCTTGGGATTCTCCGTTCTGCGCTTCCCGCTGCATTTCCAGCTCATCCACAGCAGCTCCTATTACATTAGTCACAGAATGATATTCTGGAATGTTTCGTTCCTGCGGCTTCCTTGCACCTTTCCTTGAATCTCTTGGTATTCTTCTTACACTAATAGGAAAAATCTGTAGACAAATGAGAAACCGTACAGGTAATTTCCTGCACTTAATGTTATCCGTTAAGTTCACGGACATTTCCTTTAACCCTGAAACACAATGCAATGCGTAATGCAAAATACATGTGTGAAACACCTGTGAAAAATCAAACGGGAAAATTCCTTCATATTAACAGTATATATAGAGAAAAAAGTGCAAGAGCTTGTAGTAATGATTTTATTAACTGAATGTTCAGATCTTGATTTATTTGGACAGTGTCAGTTTTGTAGGATTAAACGTTTTTAACAACTGCGTGATGGAATGTTTTTAACAGATAATACATTTTGTAATTTATTCCTGTGATGGCAAAGCTCCATTTTCAACAGCCATTACTCCAGTCTTCAGTGTCTCAGGATCCTTCAGAAATCATTTGGTACTCAAGAAACATTTTTTCATTATTATTATTATTATCACAGGTGAAAATGGTTTTGCTGTTGATAAAGAGAAAGTTAAAAAACAGTATTTATCAAAATAGAACCTTTTGTAACATTATAAATGCATTTATTGTCATTTTCAATCAGTTTAATGTGTCCTTGTTATTTTTGTTTTTTTAACAACTTTTGAAATGTAGTTTATATATTTGTATATATCTGGTTATTTTCTAGTAAACATTTTTTTTACTTCAATATAATCACAGTTACTATGAAAGTGACTAGTTTTATATTATACCATTGCTTTTTATTTGTGTCCTTTGCAGTGCATCATGGGATTAGTAGTCCTAATCAAATAATTTAAAAACACAGTTTCAAGGGTTATGTTTGGTTTCATTGTGTTTTAGGGTACATTTACACAATAACGATGTACTAAAAACGTTTTTCACGTACCGAGGACAACATTGTCAAAACGATCCCGGTTCACAGTGATCCGCGAAAAACATTAAAACGCTGTATTATTCATGTCAGGTCAGTAGATGCCGGTCAATTTGTAAAGAAACATTATGCGCCTATAGACTGAACACGTAATACGTCACCGTTTTCACAAATTCACTGGTTTTGTAGTTTACACTGAGACTATAACGGTATCAGTTTCAAAAACTTGCACGTTTTCAAAAGTTTTTGTTTTCAGGCCACCAAAGTGCTTTTGTCGTGTAAATGAACAACCAAAAGACATAAAAAATTTCGTAAACGGACCCTTAGTTTGGTTTTCCCTGTTTCCTTTTTCCTGAGTTCTAGTTCCTTGTTCGTTTCCATGGTTTTGTAATTGAGTTACTCACCTGTTCCCTGTTGGGGGATTATCTTCCCTTGTGAATTTAAGCCCTTGGTTTTTATTTCCTTGTCCTGTCTTAATGTTATCCTAGTTGTTTGGTGGATGGAAAAGTATCCTTGGATTATGCACATCAACCCCTGACACTTATTTTTCAGTTTTGAATGTTTTGCTTTAAATCATAAGTTGAAATGTTGCGTTTAATCTTGGAGCTGATTGGTTCGTTTTATGGCTTAGAAGATTTTTTTAAATGATGAGAGAAAATGAATGTCAAAAATACTTAAGTCTGCTAAAAAAAAAAGGTTATCATTGTTGCACTTTATAGGAAGCATTATAGGTCTAAAATATTAAGTGAACATTTGATCTGCTGGTCCTTCTAATTCTTTTACTTATCCCTTGATAAAATTTTAATCACAAACCTCATCTCGTGTTGAAATGTCAGCTTTTCTTCGCTGTCAAATAAGATGAAGTGTAAAGAAAAGTCTCCCACAGCGTTTCCGTCAGGGAGCAGTCAGTGCAGCCTGACAAGGGCAAAGAGTCAGCGAGAGCTCCTCTTGAAGAAAACATGTTCCTCTGATCTGGACGAGGAGGACGAGGAGGAGGACTCCTCCCTGTGGGGCGGCGCTCACTAAACATCCATCTTCAACACCAAAAGAATAAAGAATGTTTTTGGTCATCGGAAGTCTCTCAGAACAATTTATCCATCAATTCTCAATATGATAAACAATAACAATCTCACCAGGTAACACTGATCAGAATTAAACTGCGCAGAAATACAGTAGTTCAAAAACTGTCAAGCTACTCTGTTAAAAAAATTGCAAACCTACAAGAATGTGACGTCTAAATAGAGTAGGTTAGTAATGTGGTATTATTCTAAAATTCAGCTGCTTGTTAACTTTTACAGTAGGTATGATTATTAATAGGCTATTTCTTTTCAGATCATTAGTCATCATGTGTCATAAAAACCAGCTCACTTGTCGTTTCAAGAAATTTTGGGTTATTTTTGATGGAAAAGTGACCAAAAATGGTGACTGGGTTACCCGTTGGTAAAACATTTTGACCCATTCAGGCTGATTCACAGACCGGTTACTAACTGTCAGCGTTGGGTTGAATAAAGGCAGAAAATAAAAGTGATGGTTCTACTCACAAGCAGTTTTCTTTAATAAAAAAAAAAAACGATAATACACTCAGCGAACAGAACAACCACTTATATTAGACGAGATCAGACAAAGACTAACTGAAAATGTGTGCTATTATTAAACAAGGATAGACACTATAGGGACAAAACAAGGTAATTAATTAATCAGGTGTTACACATGATGGCAAACCAAAAATCATGTTAACAAATAACACACACAAAGGAAACCGATCTAGAAAAAGTGAAACAGAACTCAAGCAAACTCAAACAGATCAAACGTGACACTAACATGATTTTCCATTGTGTTCATAATATGTGAGTATTATTCCATTGACAAAGCAATCACAATAAAACAGATGCATTTCATCCTCTCATGTGACTTTTTGTGTGGATTTTTCCCTTTAGCCATCACATTCACACCATCTTAGTTGCTCAGTGAGAACATGAAGAGCTCAAAGTCAAGTCAAGTCAAGTGTATTTATATAGCGCTTTTCACAATATAAATTGCATCAAAGCAGCTTCACAATATCAATCAAATAACATAATGTTTGTTTCTTAGTGGAAAAAAAAACATCCACGTTTGGTAGGGCTGATCAATGGTATTAATGCTTGGTTAATTAATTTGAATATCCCCAACTGAGCAAGCCAAAGGCAACAGTGGATAGGAACCGAAAAACTCCATCAAGTGACCTACTGGTGTCCAAAAACTCCATAAGGTGACTTAATGGAGAGAAAAAAAAACTTGGGAGAACCCAGGCTCAGTCGGGGGCCAGTTCTCCTCTGGCGTTTATGAACTAGAGGCCGGATTTACAGTAACTGTAATTTGATACAGAATTTTGTTTTATTTTATCACTTCGGGGTGGGTACGTGAACCGGAATCACAACGTTTTATCTGTAGAGTGGGAAAGGGATCCTCCATAGGGAGAGGCTAGTTGGCACTTAAGCACTGGGTTGTCATCGGGTCCAGGCAAAGCTCCTAGTCAGATCTGGATACGGCCTAGATCCGGTAGGCTGCGGGAAAACCTCGGGATAAACAAAGACACTAAAATTAGCGTAGATGCCATTCTTCTTATGATGACGTAACGAGTACATCAGGATTTAAGGGAAGTGTTCCCAGTTCCGGCTGACCAAATCTATGCAGCCTAACATTGAATTATAGAAGTCTATAATATATTATGTATATGCTAGGTCAAAGAGATGTGTTTTTAGTCTAGCTTTGAACTGACAGAGTGTGTCTGCTTCCCAGACAATGGTAGGAAGACTGTTCCAAAGTTTTGGTGCTAAATAGGAAAAGGATCTACCGCCAGCAGTCGATTTTGATATTCTAGGTATTATCAACTGGCCCGAATTTTGAGATCGCAATAGACGTGAAGGACTATAATGCGTTAAGAGCTCGCTCAAGTACTGCGGAGCTAAACCATTCAGTGCTTTGTAAGTAATCAACAATATTTTAAAATTTATACGATGTTTAATAGGCAGCCAATGCAGTGTTGACAGAACCGGGCTAATATGGTCATATTTCCTGGTTCTAGTAAGAACTCGAGCTGCAGCGTTTTGGAGCAGCTGTAGTTTATTTATTAAGCGTGCAGGGCAACCACCCAGTATAGCATTACAATAATCTAGTCTTGATGTCATGAAAGCATGAACTAATTGTTCCGCATTTGTTAATGAGAGCATATGTCGTAATTTAGATATATTTTTAAGATGGAAAAATGCGGTTTTACAGATACTAGACACGTGACTTTCAAATGAAAGATTGCTATCAAAGAGCACACCCAGGTTCCTAACCGACGACGAAGACTTAACAGAGCAGCCATCAAGTGTTAGACAGTATTCTAGGTTATTACGTGTGGAAGTTTTTTGTCCAATAATTAGAATCTCTGTTTTTTCAGAGTTTAGTAGTAGGAAATTACTAGTCATCCAATTTTTTAAATCAGCTATGCATTCCGTTAATTTTGTGAATTGGTAAGTTTCGTTAGGTTTTGAAGAAATATACAGCTGAGTATCATCGGCATAACAGTGAAAGCTAATTCCATGTTTCCTAATGATATGTCCTAATGGTAGCATGTACAGAGTGAACAGCAGCGGTCCTAGTACTGAGCCTTGTGGTACGCCATACTGAACTTGTGATCGATAAGACATCTCTTCATTTACTGCTACAAACTGATAACCGTCAGATAAGTATGATTTAAACCATGCTAGTGCAATTCCACTAATGCCAACATAGTTTTCTAGTCTATTTAAAAGAATGTTGTGGTCAATTGTGTCAAATGCAGCACTAAGATCAAGTAACACTAATAGAGAGATACAACCACGATCGGATGATAAAAGTAAATCATTTGTAACTCTAATGAGAGCTGTCTCAGTACTATGGTGCGGTCTAAATCCTGACTGAAAATCCTCGCAGATATCATTTCTTTCAAGAAAGGAACACAGTTGTGAGGATACTGCTTTTTCTAATATCTTTGACAGAAAAGGCAGATTTGAGATCGGCCTGTAATTGACTAATTCTGAAGGATCAAGTTGCGGTTTTTTAACAAGCGGTTTTATCATAGCCAGCTTAAAGGTTTTTGGTACGTATCCTAGAGACAAAGACGAATTAATGATATTAAGAAGAGGATCTATGCTCTCTGGAAGCATCTCTTTCAATAGCTTAGTCGGTATAGGGTCTAACATACAAGTTGTCGATTTAGATGAATTAACGAGTTTGCAGAATTCTTCCTCTCCTATAGCAACAAATGAATACAATTTTTCCTCAGGGAGACTACAATGCACTCCCTGATGCGATACTGTAGTAGACGGTTGCATAGTTATAATTTTGTCCCTGATATTATCAATCTTATAAGTGAAGAAGTTCATGAAGTCATTACTGTGTTGGCCTGAAACTTCTGTGCTTGAAGCTTTCTTTTTCGATAGTTTAGCCACTGTTTCAAATAAATACCTAGGATTATGTTTATTTTCTTCTAATAGGGTTGAAAAATAAGCAGATCTAGCAGCTTTTAAAGCCTCTCTGTAAGCAATCGAGCTCTCTTTCCATGAAATCCGAAATACCTCTAGTTTTGTTTTCTTCGAGTTGCGCTCCATTTTTCTGGCTGCTGTCTTAAGGTCCTGAGTGTGCCCGTTGTACCACGGCGTTGGACTATTTTCTTTAATCTTCTTTAAGCGCAACGGAGCAACTGCGTCTAAAGTGCTGGAAAATCTGCCCTGCTGCGTGGGCTCTACTTCAGCCGGAACCGAATCATGCACAGAGTTCACTATGCTAGGCGCATCCAAAATAGTATCTAAAGCTCTAGTACTATCCTTACTATCCTCAATTAAAGTTTGGATGCGTGTCTCTAGCTCTGAAATCTTCTCCGTCAGCCTGACTGTCTCCCTGCATTTATCACAAATAAATCCTATATTGCCATCGGAGAAGGCTATACTAAACATATGACATGTGACACAGGTGACAATAACAGGACAAGACATTACTCACCGTTTGTGTTGACTGATTCTTACTTACCTGGGCTTTTATGAACTCAAAGGCGCGGGCGCGCGAGAGAAAATGAATAATAAATAAATGAGCGCGGGTGGTGCGTAAACACTAGCGTGCGGTGCTAACAATAACGGAAGCTAGCAATGTAAGGTTAATCTGAGATGGTGGGTAAACTATATTTAGTAATATAAACAACTAGAAATGATAGTAAATGATGGTTCAAAACAGAAAGAAATACGAAGCTAATACGAGGCGTAGAGCTTACAGCCTCGAAGCAAACAAACTCACAGCAGGCAGGAAGGCAGACAGGAGCAATCGATCAACAGTAGGCAGTGGTAGGCAGTACACAATAATGCCTTTGTTCTTTTTGCTTTGCTTTGCTTTCAAAGTTTGCAATGTGATTCACCTTCAAAGAAGACAAAGGGACATTCCTTCCTCTGATCATGTATCCACTGGTGTTGCTGTTGGTGTTGCATTTAGTAATATATAAGTGCTTAGTTTTGTTTTGTTTTCACTTTATTTTTTCGTCCTAGAAAATGGGATTGAACAGTTCCGCCACTGATATGCCATAATAATACAGGTTTCTTCAACCGGCTTCACTAACTACGGTTAAGTAAACATCTTACCTATGCTGGTCCACTAGCTAGATCAAACCAGGCTGGAACAGTGTAGAGATGCAGTTCATGCTGTACAATATCGCAATAGCGGTGTAGAATTCGAATCTCTTTATTGTTTTGTCGCCAACTTGAATTCATATCTGTACTAGCAGCAGTGCTGTGAAGAAGATGAACTTGCTTCTCTGAGAAGTTTTACCATAATGACAGTTTTGAGAGATCGCATATACTGCCAATGGAGACAGCATTGTAAATGATCATTTTAACAAGCCCTCCACTTCCTTCCACACTGTGAAAACAATCTATGAAACTTACGGTAAAAAAAAAACAGTAGCTGTAATTGCCAGAAATTTCCGTAGCAACATTTTTAGTTTTACAGGTTGAACAAAATTTCACAGTAATATTGTCAAAAGTTTTGGGACGCCTGCCTTTACATGCACATGAGATCCCATTCTTAATCCGCAGGGTTTAATATGGACGTGGTCCACCCTTTGCAGCTATAACAGCTCTTCTGGGAAGGCTTTCTACAAGGTTTAGTAGTGTGTAAATGGGAATTTTTGACCATTCTTCTAGAAGCGCATTTGTGAGGTCAGGCACTGATGTTGGACGAGAAGGCTTGGCTTGTGGTCTCCGCTCTAATTAACCCCCAAGGGTGTTCTATGGGGTTGAGGTCAGGACTCTGCAGGCCAGTCGAGTTCCTCCACACCAAACTCCTCATCCATGTCTTTATGGACCTTACTTTGTGCCCTGGTGCGCAGTCAGGTTGGAACAGGGACATCCCCAAACTGTTCCCACAAAGTTGTGAATGAAATTGTTCAAAATGGCTTGGTGTGCTAAAGAATTAAGAGTTCCTTTCACTGGAACTGAAGGACCAAGCCCAACCCCTGAAAAACAACCCCACACCATAATCCCCCCTCCACCAAACTTTACACTTGGCACAATGCAGTCAGGCAAGTACCGTTCTCCTGGCAACTGCCAAACCCAGACTCGTCCATTGGATTGCCAGACAGAGAAGCGTGATTCATCACTCCAGAGAACACGTCTCCACTACTCTAGAGTCCAGTGGTGGCTTGCTTTACACCACTGCCTCTGACGCTTGGTGATGTAAGGCTTGGATGCAGCTGCTCGGTCATGGAAACCTATTCCATGAAGCTCTACACACTGTTCTTGAGCTAATCTGAAGGCCACACGAAGTTTGGAGGTCTGTAGCTATTGACTCTGCAGAAAGTTGGCGACTTCTGCACTGTGTGCCTCAGCATGCGCTGACCCCGCTCTGTGATTTTACATGGCCTACCACTTCGTGGCTGAGTTTCTGTTGTTTCCAATTGCTTCTAGTTTTTTATAATACCACTAACAGTTGACCGGGGAATATTTAGTAGTGAGGAAATTTCACGAATGGACTTATTTCACAGGTGGCAACCTATCACGGTCCCACACTTGAATTCACTGAGCTCCCGAGAGCGACCCATTCTTTCACAGATGTTTGTAGCAGTCTGCATGCATAAGTGCTTGATTTTATACAACTGTCTTAGGTCATCCTCCACCTGGACCTTCTGCCATTACAAGAACATTCATTACCCTTCAGCTAAGTCACCATCTGCAGTTAACTCCATTGTTTAATCCACTTACCTGTCTGTTCCCTTCTGTTGTGTGACAGAAGACCAGACCAAAAGAAAAGATGAGTTTTAAACTTGCAAGATAGATCACGGCGGTGGCTCAAAATAGCCACTATCTGTTTGAATTCACAGAAGGATTCTGTCGTCTTGCAGTCACCTGCCCCTTGAACAATGAACTCATTAAGTCTTGTACCGGATTAGGGAGAACTTTTTACATCCAAGGGAGCTCCGAGATGTCTCAAGACTGGATTGGAGAGAGGTCATCCTCAGATGTCTAGAGAGTTTTGTTCCCCAATACGTAAAAACAGCCAGCTCCAGAGTCTCGTCCAGTCATGGTGGCCCTTCCAGAGTCTTGTCCCAAGATAGCCGTCCTTCCAGAGTCTCGTCCCGTCATGGCAGCCCTTCCAGAGTCTTGTCCCAAGATAGCCATCCTTCCAGAGTCTCGTCCCATCATGGCGGCCCTTCCAGAGCCTTGTCCCATCATGGCGACCCTTCAGAGTCTTGTCCCAAGATAGCCGTCCTTCCAGAGTCTTGTCCCATCATGGTGGCCCTTCCAGAGTCTTGTCCCAAGATAGCCATCTTTCCAGAGTCTTGTCCCAAGATAGCCATCCTTCCAGAGTCTCGTCCCATCATGGCGGCCCTTCCAGAGTCTTGTCCCAAGATGGCCGCCCTTCCAAAGTCTCATCCCATCATGGCGGCCCTTCCAGAGTCTTGTCCCAAGATGGCCGCCCTCCCAGAGTCTCGTCCTAACATGGCCATCACGACTGAGCCCTCAGTCAAGATGGCCGCCGCCGCACATGAGTCCCCTGTTCCCATCCACGTCTAGAGTCCAGAGGCGACTCCAGTCCTCTAGTCCTCGTCCAGAGTCCCGAGACGGCTCCAGACCCTGTCCCAGGTCCAGAGAATCCACTGGTCCCCCCAAGTTGCCGGCTCCGCCCTGGTCCCCCGAGTTGCCGGCTCCGCCCCACTTGACCAATTTTGCGTGAGGACGTGCTTTCCGGGAGGGGAAGTACTGTCACAGTAACCAGCTCAGTAACCCGTCAGCACTACATTTCCCAGCATCCCTCCTGGCCCCCACCTGCACTCAGTCAGCCATCACCACACCTGCTACAGATCATCACCTGTACACTGATTCACTGGACCTGCACTTCCTCATCAACACACCCTATATCTACCATAATCACCTTCACTTCATTGTCTGGTCTCGTCCTTTCCACAAGACGCACCGACCACCCTCCTGTGTTACTCACCTGGAGTTACTCACCTGAGCATCGCCTTGTCCACTTATCTGTCTTCTGTATTCAGTCTTCGGTCATTCTCTACCTGGATCCAGTTCCCGGTCTCCTTCTGCCATTACAAGAACATTCATTACCCTTCTGCTAAGTCTCCATCTGATTATCCATCTGCAGTTAACTCCATTGTTGCAATCCCTCTATCATCCAATCTCTGCTTAAATAAACATATAGTACCTCTTACTTGTCTCTTCCCCTCTCTTGTGTGACAAGATTAAGGAAACTGTTAATTAACATGTTTTAACGAGCTTTTGTTTTTTTGTTGGTTTTTTTACCTTAACTTTTGTATGCACATAACAAAACCATAAAAAACATCATATAAACTTGAACTCTGTTTTCTTTTGCATATGCTTTATTGTCTTATACAGCTTTCTCACAATAGGCGGTTTTCTGCCATGTGTGTGAGCGTTATCACTGTAATAGGCACTGTTAGGAAAAGTTCAGTACACTAAAATCCAGCATCACTTCATTCATCCCCTTTAAAGCACCCCTCATAAGATAAACTCAATAGTTGACCTTGTAAATGCCTAAATGTGAGGTGAACCTACATTCATAGGATTTCACTGTCTCGCTGAGATCTTTTGTAAACAGAAGTACCAGATGCTTGACTCATTCATCCATCATCATATCCCACAATCGCATGTGTGTAATGCCAAAGGGAAATTAGTCAGTGATAACCTGTGTCCCAGCTACTGATCTCCCTGCGCTGACCCCCTGCCGCAGTGTGTGTGTAGTTCACCAAACGCAGGGCCCTTAATGCAGTCCAGACCTCTGGCTCTCTCCCATCAACCCCTTCCTTTCAGGAGTGTGCTGTCATATTGATGACTCACAGGCAGTGTGTGTGTGTGTGTGTGTGTGTGTGTGTGTGTGTGTGTGTGTGTGTGTGTGTGTGTGTGTGTGTGTGTGTGTGTGTGTGTGTGTGTGTGTGTGTGTGTGTTGTGTTGAGGGCGTCAGCAGTCATTAGATGGAGTTTGGACACACAGGAGCTATACTGACCCCAACTGAATAGACCATTTGAAAACACTCCGTCTAAACGTCATAACTGACAATTCATGAATTTACATTCCCATATAATCTTTGATTGATAAAGGTTAACAAATATGGCTTGTTGTCCATTATAACTTTTTTCTAGAGTTGCTGTATGGCCAATACAATCTCTGTTACTTTCATTTCCTATTATCACTGTAAAGCTGCTTCGAAACAATCTATATTGTTAAAAGCGCTATTTGAATGAAGGTGACTTGACTTGACTAATTTTGAAAAAGATGTGTACTTAATTGCATTGAATATGCATTTGTAGTGTACTTCAAATATTAAAAGTATAATTTAAAATACTGTATTTGCAGACAATATAAATGGCCAGTCTTTTAGTGCACTTTCATGACTGTTTCTTAAAAGTGCACTTTGTAATAATGTCAAGTGAAAGGGTTGTTCTTTAAGATACATTTAAATCATGTTTTAATTATTTTGTCATACTTTGAAGATGTACACTTATTATGAAGTGTGGAGTAACATACTAAAGAACATGTAAAGTACCTGATTATAATTTGAACTGTAGAGTGTTATTCAGGCCGATGTTTTTTGTTGAAGAATTTATTTTGGTATATTTTATCTTTTTGAGAGTATTAGTATTGGATGAGTTTGGTTGTTTTCCTTTCTGCAGGCTGTCAGTCTGTAGTAATATGGGCATTGGCTGGACAATTGGAATCACCAGAAGGAAAACAAATCCTATTTATCTTAAGAGATTAATTTTTTTTAACAGAATCCTTGTTTCCATTTTAATCGAAGTCTGTATGAATGACTGATTTAGACTTTGATTATCTAGATAATAAGATTATCCTTGGAGTAAGGTGAAACGAGCCTCACTCTATGTCTCTCTTCTCTCCTATTCTAGGTTTTTTTCTTCTTTCTTGAACGTGGTCTTGACTTTGAGTTCAGCCAAATGAAAGCTGTCTGTTCAGGTGGGGGATAGATGGGGGCAGATGTCAGAATAATCCATCATGTAACACACAGCAGATGTGTGTGAATGTTCCAGCACATGAGCGACTGGAGGCCGGGCCAGCAGGGGTTCGACAGGAGCATCTCAGGGAAGGGAGAGCTTACATTAGAGAGGGCAAAACACACTTGATTCTGAATCGGAACAAATGTGCTCATCCTTTGTACTGTATGGTTGAATCCTTGTTTATCTAAGGCTTTGTTCTTCACACAAATCCGATCTTGGGGATTGACCACATTTTGTACCTAATTAATCAAATTGAATCTGTTTGTGCAGATGGTGCAGTCAATATCCAATATATCTCCATCGTTTTCCATTGTAATCACTAAAATATCAGAACAAAGCCAAGATAATTACTCTTACATCAAATTAGAGGAGTTTTCATTGGGGAAAGAAATTGAATGGACAAACTTAAGAGCAGCATGACTTAACATACAGTAGGCTATGCAACATGGAAACTGGAACTGCTCCTGTATAGGCCCCGATATACTTCAAGTGAAATCGAGGAACTGGTGTGACGTCATAATCAACAAAATCAGGCCAAAACGAAGTCTGTTTGGAGTTTGTTTCAGGAGTTTGAAACAGCTTATCAAACCAAGCTTTCTGGAAAAGTTTGCTCTGGATGGTAAACACCTTCAAACCCCCATTGGTCAGTGGTGATGATGTAATAGGTGGGTGTGGCTCTGAGGCTCCGCCCCTTTTTAGGTGGAAATCTTCTCCAGTTAATTTCTTCTGTTCAGTCAGAGCCGCTTTATAGAAGAAATTGAAGTGTAATTCTAATTAAAAGAGACACTGACACTGTTTTTTCATGTGTAATACTGTAAAGCTGCTGCTTTTAAACACTCTATTGAATAAAGTGCTGTATAAATAAACGAGATGTAAGTGGAGAGCTGAATTGCAGAGCTCATGCAAACATCCACAT